>JBBPCY010000035.1:10691917-10704648 GCA_037974405.1 Brachyalestes nurse
TGTTTTCCAGCAGCTTCACTCCTGATTCAGTTTCTGATGGATGAAACAGAGTCACACACACACACACACACACACACACTCTGCTCTTAACATCTCTGTTTTAAGAATGTTGTGTAGGTTAACATTTCCAAAATATAATGAATTATTGATATGTATTTTTTTTATTTGTTTGAAATTTTGAATCAAGTGTCTATAGTGTATAAAACAATAGTGACATGCACATTTTACACTCACACACATTACAAAACCAATAACCAGAGAAAAAAATGATGCGGCCTTTTTTTTCCATGGTTGTGTATATATAAATATATGTTTCTCCTCTGTCTCTTCAGTCCACCACAGGAGATTCCTCTTCCCTCAACAGAGTCTGCGCCATCACCTCTTCATCCTGTTCAGCCAGTGGGCCGGCCCCTTCAGTGTAATGTTTACACCCCTGGACCGCTACAGCGACCGCAATCACCAGATCACACGCTACCAGTACTGTGCTTTAAAGGTACACCGAGCTTCCAGATCACATCTAATACGGCACTCTAAAGTTAAAGCAGTCTACCATATCACATTCAGTGCTGTGTTTAAAACCCACAGTGAGCTTTCAGATCACTTTTAGTGTTGATAAATAGATAAGCTAGTTCTATAATGGTTACGTTTCAGTATTATATTAAGGTTAAGATAAAAGAAAACTGCTTGATAGAAATGACTGGGAATTCTGTCGTGATGAAATTTGCATCTGTCACATAATGGACTGGAAAAGACAGTGCCTAGTCATGTGGAAAGATCCGAAATTGTTTGCTGGAGCTGAAAGAACCTGTTTGGTTGACTTGCCGAGCAGAACACTCTCTGTTTGGAAAATTTACAACCTGTTTTCCTTCTTTTCTGATCTGTTATTGAGATTTCTGGTGTAAGATAGGTTAGTTTAGGAAAGTGTTTTTTTTTGTGAACGTGCACCCACAGAAATAACCAGATTTGTCCAATAGTGCATTTCAGCTGTCGCTCTTAAACACTTAACTTATCAAGAGTGGAATTACCTCACAGATTCTCTAGCACTCCAGACATAGTTTGTGTGCTTTATAATTAAGTGTGACTGCTGGAGAACATCAGACTGCGGTTTCTCGTGACTTAAAAGAATGTTTGCATGTCTGCTCGCTTGTGTTTTCCCTCCAGGCCATGTCAGCAGTGTTGTGTTGTGGGCCTGTCTTCGATAATGTGGGTCTCTCCTCTGATGGCTATCTCTACAAATGGCTTGACAACATCCTTGGCTGTCACGATTTGCGAGTAGGACTCATTTCATTGTAGTAAATCTCCTAAAATAACAAAGTGCCATTACTATTGAAGCAGTGACTTTCTATTGTGACTCAATGCAAAGTAGTTATTTTTGTAGTTGTGTCATGTTTTCCCATATCACTTAATTCTTAACCTAATCCTTGTTTTTGCCGTGCATACATTCACTTTATAATTGCATTGTTGTGATGTGCAGGTGCACCGACTGGGGTGTGAGGTGGTAATCCTGCTGCTGGAACTGAACCCAGATCAGGTGAATCTGTTCAATTGGGCAGTGGATCGCTGCTTCACAGGCTCCTACCAGCTAGCATCAGGCTGCTTTAAAGCCATCGCTACAGTTTGTGGCAGCAGGTAGGAAAATGAATCTACGATGTGTTTGTGTATCTAGGATCCAGCATGTGTTTTTTTTTGGGGGGGGGGTTGTTATTATGTAGGTGTAACCTTTGAACCACATGGTTCGGATTTGTTATTGGACAGTTCCCAAAATTGAACTATTCCCTTCAACAGTGCAAAAGCACATGTGATTCTATTTTGTCTGAGTCCAGCATTAATAGTTAACTGATTCCTTTGAGCAAGTAAAATGCTCAGAAAAAAGTAGCGCTGAAAATCACTTGCCCGGTCTGGGACAACCAGTTTAGTGAGCATGATATTGCCGTCATTGCAGTCGTAACTAAACATCACCTAGCCACGGGAAAAGTGCTCTAATCCTGTTGTTTATCATGTTAAATATAGCTAATAGAAAATAGTCCGAAAATCAGTTTCTTTGGGTTGATTTTGACCCACGCATACCAGAGATTTCAATTTTAAACAGATTTTAATCCTTGTACCTTTATGATAATGTACCTTGCTGATACAGGCAAGTGCTGGTCGCATGTAATTGACAAACGAGTTTTAAACTATGATACAGAATCCCATTATGTCTGTTTCCCTCTGTAATGGTAAGTAATGGTAAACCCCTTTTTTCTTTCAGAAATTACCCTTGTGACATTGTTACCCTGCTGAACCTAGTGCTCTTTAAATCATCTGACACCAGCAGAGAGATCTATGAGATCTCCATGCAGCTCATGCAGGTAAGAGACTGCCTTGGCTTTCTTTAAGATCTTGAAGGATCTTGTATCTCGCTGTACAGTGTAAAAAATGTTAAAATGTTAGTGTTTATGCTGCCATGTTTAGTTCTTTGAAATTAAAATAAGACAATTTCTTAACTTTTTTTATGAGTTGTCTTAAAATACTGTGTTGAATACTGGAAAAAAAAAACCTTTATACAACCCGAAGCACAATTTTTACAGTTTAATGTTCAAATGTTGCATATTAATGTGACACCAATTATTTGATGTAACATTCAGATGGTCACAACTAACTACATTTATCTCCTTTGTGTTTCATCTTCCTTACAATATTTCTTGCTCTGTATTGTGATGGCTGTTGTACAGGTTCTAGAGGCGAAGCTCTCAGTGTACTCTAAGAGGATTGTGGGACAGAAGTCAGGGAATATCCTGTATGGCACCCACGGCCCCCTGCCTCCACTCTACAGTGTCTCCCTCTCACAACTTTCCAACCAGCTTGCCTGCATGTATCCGGAGCTTACGCTGCCGCTCTTCTCAGGTAGCTTTTGGGTTTGTGAGTGAATGCGACTCCCTGTTTGTGTAACCTACAGCTTCGTTGTTGTGTGTTAGATGACTCAGGAGCAGTAGAGCTGACGTGTCAGCAAACCACAGAGTAAACAAGCTGCTAAATGTGAAAGAAGGAGATTACAGCAGCTCGCTACACTCCTCTTTATTCTGCTGTGGGACCTGGCACTTTTTCTGTTTACCCATTCTTACTTTTTTTAACACGCATTTTGCAGAGGTCAGCCAGAGGTTCTCCACCACGCACCCCAATGGCAGGCAGATCATGCTGACCTACCTGCTGCCGTGGCTGAACAACATCGAGCTGGTGGACACAGGACTTTTACCTCCAGCTTCCAGCCCCTGCACCCCAGAGGAAGAGACTCGAGAGCAGGCAGACGGCATAGGCCTCGCCCACCGGCTTAAGGGCAATGGCTGGGGCTCCTTGCAGGCCACCTCCCTGGTTCTTAACAACCTAATGTACATGACAGCCAAGGTACAATAGATAATTATAACTGATATGAGTACTAGTCATGGCGCAGTTTGTTGTCTTTGATTTCAGACTCATTAATGTCTATTGAATTAAAACTATCTGCCATCTTTAGGTGAAGATATTTTTTAACCTTTTGGTTTTATTAACAAGCGCACCACTTATTTTTGAGACTGTGTGTGGTATGCTTTTTAGTATGGTGATGAGCTTGCAGGCCCAGAGATGGAGAATGCGTGGAATGCGCTGGTGACCAACGACAAATGGAGCAACAATCTGCGAATCACACTGCAATTCCTCATCAGCCTGTGCGGGGTCAGCAGTGACACCACACTGCTGCCTTATGTAAGGACACGCATACATATACACACTTAGTGGACCTTCACGGAGGGGTTCTACAACACTGTAGCTGATACTATACTTGTGCTTACTTACACTTATATGGAAATTAGCACAGACTCCTTGCTCTCTCAAGTTGTTTTCGTTTTCTGTCACTGGGGGAACACAAAACACTGTGTGTGTGTGTGTGTGTGTGCGTGTGTGTGTGTGTGTGTGTGTGTGTGTGTGTGTCTTTTCTGTGTCTCCAGATTAAAAAAGTGGTTATCTACCTGTGTCGGAACAACACCATTCAGACCATGGAGGAGCTGCTGTTTGAACTGCAGCAGACTGACCCAGTCAACCCTGTTGTGCTGCACTGTGACAACCCACCTTTCTACCGCTTTGCTGCCAGCAGCAAGATCTCTGCTGTGGCCTCAGGTGACACAGACACGTGGAATAGTAGCTACTCATTAGAGTCTTTTTTTTGAAGACCTTTAGAACCATCCAGGCATATTTTAGGCATGTTTTAGTCTGATGTTTGCTTTCTTGCATGCTTCTATTATGAAGGCACAACATCCAGCAGCAACACTGTGGTGGCAGGCCAGGAGAATTTCCAGGATACAGATGAGGCAAAGATTGTGAGAGAGAATGAGGAGAGGCGAGTATCAAATTTAAATTAACTGTTTGGTCGCTTGGCACTTCAGTTTTAAAATGTTTCTTTTGTGCTGAATGTTGAGGTCTGTTTATGTATTCTTCTAGGTTAAGTAATGCTGCACGGGCCCATAACCGGTTAGAGTCGCGTTACAGCAACAGTTCTGGTGGCTCCTATGACGAAGAGAAAAGTGAGTATATTATCATAAATAACCTCCGACCAGATACTCATCAGAGGAGCGGTCGGTATGTTCCATAACACTGTTCTTAGTCAGGTTAGCCAATCCAGGCTTCTGACTACTGTGAGGTAGTCAACTGGTGGCTTGGTGGTTAGGGAGGTGCCCCTGTGATTGCAAGGCCATGGGTTCGAATCCAAGGACCACCACTGGCACCACTGAGGTACCCTTGAGCAAGATACCGTCCTCACACACAGCTCCCCGGGTGCCACAGTTTCACTTGGGTGAATCTGTTAAATGCAGAGGACTCAATCAATTTTGTATATATTGAATAAAGTATATATAAGCATGCAAAATTTGTGAGTTAAACATTAGACATATTTGTGTGTATGATCTGTTCTGTAGGATAGCGGAAAAGGGGGAATGTGGTTTAGAACTGGTTTTCTAATTATTGTCCCTAATGATTTATTTTGCCCTTAAGTGCCTCTTTGTCAACGTGCTTACTGGTAAATGTTTTTAATGTAGTATTGATAATGTAACTAGGTTTGTAGCTCATGCAGTCTTTTTTAATAAATGTCTGTGAAATATGCACAGAGAGGTGTCTGCAGGGAACCGTGTGTGTGTGTGTGTGTGTGTGTGTGTGTGCGCGTGTGCCCACATGTCCGTGGGTGTGGGAACCGTGAGCGCTTTATGTGCATACCTAGCGTGGCTGATCTGAGAGACTGGCAAAGCTCATGAGCCCCTCGTAAAGATTAATGATATGCTGCTGATGGCATGACACACATTCCTCAGATGGGAAACACTGACTTACATCATATTGGATGGTGAAGAGACACAAAACTTTCTCCTGTTTTGTGTTCCAAACTGTTAAAAATGTGAATACTTTAAAAGTTTTAAAAGATAGCCCTGTATATGTTCTAATGAGGGTTTGAAGGGTGAATACGGTGCAGGTGGAACAGGGAAAATAATCGAATGTGCAGAGCCGGGGGACTCCAGTGCTAGAACTGAGTGGCACAGCATGTGGGCCCATTGTGAAATTAAACGCAGAAACGAATAGTGTTAGGGAACTCAATGAAATAACTATTTTGCTGTGTCTGTGCCATAGATGACCCTCTCCCGCCATACGCTGGCTGGCTGCTCACTGTGTTGGACAGTAATCGACCCCAGCCTTTGCCCATGCCAGTTAATGGAGGCTGCTGGGCTCCACTGGTGGATTACCTGCCTGAGACCATCACACCACGAGGACCCCTCCACAGGTAGTTCTTGCTGATTTAGGGAACCTTGTTTGTTGAATTTTTCTATTTGTAATAGACAAACACCAGATGTTGTTCAAAACTGTTAAATTCAAGACATAGTTATTTGGAAAAATATTACAGATTGTCTGCCATCTTCACGATGTCTCATTAAACAGTGCTGCTCCATTCGAAACATCATTGTGCATATTGATGATGTGTGTAACACGTAATGACACTCACATTCAGACGACCAGCTACAATAACTCTTTAATACAAGGCCCCTTTTGTTTAAGCCGTGTGTATAAAGCTTTTTTAGTTCTGTAAAACCATGTTATGTCAATAAGCCTGAGTGCAAAGTACCGACGATTGTGTGTTTGTGTACCAATGGCGTGACGTTGTTTTGTTGCTAAGACAACGGTGATCCCTTGCAGCAGCCTCATGACAGTCATTGTTTTCTTTTTTCTTGAGAGAGGTGCAGTGTGAGAAGCAGGGCCGTGGACACACTGTTTATAAAGGTGTATGTGTGTACGTGTGTGTATACGAACTCTTGACAGGTCAGTCCGATCTGGACAACCTCATGGTGGTGCCTGGATGATGGAAAATGTCACACTTTTTGCCAAGAATGCAGCTGGCATTTAATCATAAAAAAAAATCGTGAAGCTGTGTAGCTCTTATAGGGGATCTGTTTACACAACGTGTGTCTCGACGCTTGTTTACAGGTGTAACATTGCCGTGATCTTCATGACCGAGATGGTCGTGGACCACAGTGTGCGAGAGGACTGGGCTCTGCATCTACCGCTCCTGCTGCATGCCCTTTTCCTCGGTAATGCCCAAATATTTCTTTCTGTCTCTTTCCGTTTCTCTTTTACGTATCATCAGTTTCTCACTGAAAAGCTTAACAATAACAGAAGGTTTGGCTACAGCTGGATTATCCAAAGAGTCATGTAGTATCTCTCGATGTGTTGTTTTTCTGTTTCTTTGGGCTGTTATGAATATTTGATTAAAAATTATGATAAAAAGTGTGAAAAAAAATACATTTTAAATGTACCTTCCCCAGAAATCATCAGTGATTGCTTAGAACTTAGTTAGATGATAGTGTGTATTCAACTTACAGTGACAGTGAATGCAGATGAATGCGGCCATTTATATGTATTTTACTGACAGATGGGACTGTGTGTCTGTGTCTATTTGCAAATGTGAGAAAGGCCTCTCTCGCTCGTTTGTTCTCAAGTAACCGCATTCCCAGCTGCAACTGAGGCTTCCAGGCACAGTGAATAACACGACCCTGTCACGCCAAAAATGTTAAAAATTCTACTGATGAAAAAAGGGAAGGGGAGCGAAATGTCATTCAGCCATGGCTTATCTCTCTCAGACTCTTTATGTCGTCATCAGCTGCTCTCTCCTCGTTCCATAGTGTCTGACAGCTTTGAGTGGAACTCCTCTGATATTTTATCTGCAGCCAAAGCTATTGCAGGCATGCTCAGATAGAAGAATGAATCTCTCCCATCTGCGCAAGCCTTGTGTTGGGGAGAGGAACATCTTTCAGATGTTTGTGACCGCTTGTTAGTTAAATCATTTTTTGTTATTTTAGAATAACACTAATATTTAATATAATAAAAAATAAGGTACTAAGGTATACAATGTGGATATTAATATTACAAACTGTTTACAACAGTTTTTGATAATTCTGTGAAGGAGAAGTGAGTAAAATGTAATAAAATCTTCTTATTTTAAAGTGAGTAATTTTGAATGTTACATTGATTCAAATTAAATTTTTATATGTTAAAGAATCATTTAAGATACTTAATCATTTAAGAATCTTCTACAGCTTGTCTAAAATTATTTCATTTTGATTTGTTATTATCTTAGCTTCTGGAAGTCCAGGATATTAAGAAATTACACAACTGGCCTGAACCTAACTTGGTTTTATAAATTGGTTCTATAAATTTTAGTATAATTATAAATAGTATAAATTGTATAAATTAGTATAAAATTATTCAGTTATGTCTAGTTCTGTCACTTCTGTTTAGTTCAGTGCAGACCAGTTCCTTCTGTTTCAAGCGGTTTTGCTTTTCTCTTAATTAGTTTTTCTGGTCATTGACCTCACTGCAGGTTTTGACTATGTTTTCTGGCCCAGGTTTGGACCACTATCGGCCAGAGGTGTTTGAGCACAGCAAGCGGTTGCTCCTGCACCTGCTCATCGCCCTCTCCTGCAACAACAACTTTCAGGTCATCGCTTCAGTGCTGCTGCTCACCAGAGAGATCAGCGACAACAAGACCCTCACGGTTAAGTCCAGCTTCCAGCCCGAGTACTTGCACTCAGGTAGAGAAACCGCTCCTAAAAGTTCATCCAACAGCAGCACTATTCCCCATGTAGGCTGAACCCTGACTCTGAGGTTTACTGTGACTTGTTTACTGCCTGTATTTAATATCAGTTGCCGAATATACTTCCATGGCTGCTGCCAGAACATATCCAAAACACCTACTTATGAATTATCAGCTGGTCCTGTCAGATTTGAGCAAGACGCTTAACCCTCAGTTGGTCCCTGTAACTGATGATTGTAAGTCGCTCTAGATAACGTCGTCTGCCAAAAGCCGTAAATGTATATTTAAATTGAAATGTAAATACAGTAGATACATTTGCTATACAGTATAGCAGTATAGGGGTATAGGGGTATAGGGGACTCTACTTTATGATGTCAAAGCCTAAAGGCAATGAGCGGTGCCTACAGATTAATAAAATCAAGAGAGAGTGACAGGCATTAGACAGGCGAACTTGAAACTATGTCAGACAGCTCTCTCAGGATTGCAGCTCTCAGGATTGCAGGGAGGCGGAATGAGAGACACGGAGAAAAAGAAAGAGCTTTGGATCGGTTGTCATACCAGAGGCCAAGCCGGCTTTTGACTGGTATGCAGGTTTCATTCCACGTCAAGTTTAATTATGTCTTAATTGCAAATATCCAGGTGTTCATCTGTTTTTTTACTTGAGTGGTAATTAGTGTGACACACGCTGGTTCATGATGTCTGAAAAGTGTCACCATTTGCAGTGTAACTGCCACACTACTGCCCCCCATGTCTCAAATCAATGGATAATTGCTGATGTGTTTAAGGGTAAGATTCAACACACTCTCAGGCACTGACACTCACTTTCAGATTATAGCGCATCATGTTAACAATAAAGGCCATCAATAAATTAATACTCGTGATATCAATGAATTTTCAGACGGTGGAAAAGCACCTTTTTTTTTTTTAATCATTTGTTTGTTCTTTGGCAGGTGACATAAGCTGTTATTTTTGACCCTGGCATGCAAATAGCTAACAAAACCCACTGACAGTGAGTCAGTAACACAAACTTTTTTGACAGACGTCAAAACCGGGATGTCCATATTCAGTCTGGAGGGCTGGTGGGTGTCCTGCACACCTGATGAACTCTTCTGTTAATTACTAGGTCTAGTGGGTGTGTTTGAGTAAAGGAACTACCAAACTGTCCTTGACACTGATCTCCCAGGACTAGATTTGTGCATCCCACACATAGTGGCACTGTTCCGATGCAACTCTGCAGCTGTGTTCTTCTCTTCATGCAGGTGGGCTTGACTTCCTGCGGGAGTGGCAGGGGTCCCCTGTGGCTGACTCGGGTCTCAGCTCCTCCTCCACCTCCTCCAGTGTAAGTCTGGGCGGCAGTGTGGGAAACCTCCCTCAGATCACTGCTGATCTAGAAGACCTGGAGGAGTCTTCCACTGAGTCTGAGGAGAAGACCAACAAACTCATTGAGTTCCTCACCACAAGGTAAGAGACAGAACTGAGAAATGATCAACCATCCATCCACAGTCATGTGACGGATCTGGTCAGGAGATTATTTTGGGTCATTAGAAATCGGTTATGTCTGGCAGACATGTGATGAGAGATCCATCTGAAATGATAAAGATCAGTTTGACGGTCAACAAATAGCTCACTGTCCACTCGCACTGTTCCTTTTAGTGAATAGTGTGAGAGTTTATACTTGTTTAGTGGGACATTGTGTGCAGATTTATCACAGCAGCAGTGTACTAGCAGTGCCAACCCAATAATTTGAGCCAGAATCTGGACCTGGGTCATGGTCAGGAATGACTGCTGGGCTTGTGTTTAACCGTGTCTGGTTTTGGTGGTGGTTCTGTGGTGGTGCAGTGCCTGGAGTACTGTCCTGTCGTTACTCAGGGCCTTTGGACCGCTGTGGTGCCATGAGGACATCACACCGAAAAACCCCAATTCCAAGAGCACCGAGCAGCTCTCCAACTTCCTGCGACATGTGGTGTCCGTGTTCAAAGAGTCCAAATCAGGTATCTGCCTCACACACTCTGACACATAGTCTGAAGAGCTGTTTTTTAATTGTCCTGTGATATATTTGATCAGAAATACTAATTGTGCAGTAGGCTTGGGCGATATCCAAATTTTTCCCTGTTTTACCTCGGTATACGGTATTACCGTGAGTAATAAAAAATTGTGACGTAAGGCTCAGACAGCGTCACCAAACTGTTGGCTTGTGCCTAAACCGTTCAGAAACTGAATACCGATTGCTAATGCTAATAACAAAATAACATGCAGAACAATATTAACAACTTTTATTAGCAACAAATAGCTGTCATATACCATCATGCACTGCGGTTTTCTTTTACCGTGCCCTACATAGTGAAGGAGTGCACTTCTCAGACACACTGCACACTACTTTTATCAGACGAAAGTCGAGAAGAGGAGCGAGGCGGAGGGAAGAGAGACAGGGGGAGTGTGGCTTTAAACGACGGAGATTCAGTCACACTTGCACTTACTTTCTTTCTCTTTCTCTCTCTCTCCGTGGAGGACAGTAGTACCCAGGGCTGGACTGGAACAAAAAATCAGCCCGGATATTTTGAGCCGCGGTCCGGGGGTGGGCGTGGTACATGATCCGGGCCGGCAGACGGGATTCCGTGCTGGGCCAAAATTACCCGGTCGGCCCAAAATTGACATCGGGCCACTGGTCAAATGCCTGGTATACCCGACGGCCATTCCAGCTCTAGTAGTACCCCCCGGACAGATCTATCTGTCTCCATGTCCACCAGACCCCCCCTCATGTGCGGGCTGTGTCTGAACTAGAGAGACGAAACGTGTGTTTATGTGACAGAGATAAACTGCCAGGATCCGACGCACTATTTAAGCAACATTTAGTAAAAACCTAACATCCTGAGTGTCCGAAATTTACTAAACGTCACCTCCCCCTGTTCACTAGTTAGCCCCTTATATAGCAAACACTTTATAGTGAACGAGTGAAGAAGTGCACTTTTCGGACATAGCTCTAGTCTCATTCTCATTTATAAATGGCAGTCTGGTTTCTGATGAGTCTCCATCTTTTCCAGACTTCCATCTGGAGCAGCAGCTGAGTGACGTGGCTCTTCAGACGGCTCTGTGCAGCTCATCCCGACACTATGCTGGACGCTCCTTCCAGATCTTCAGAGCCCTTAGGCAGCCGCTTTCTGCTCATGCAGTGTCTGACCTGCTCTCACGCCTGGTGGAGGTGGTGGGAGAACATGGTGATGAGGTGCAGGTGTGTGCACATCTGTGTATTTATGTTTGTGAGTGCCTGTGCAGATGTGCAAGCCTTCTTATTATTACTGTCGTTCTCAGGGTTATGTAATGGAGGTGCTGCTGACACTGGAATCAGTGGTGGATAATTTGGCTGAATGCCTCAAAAACAGTGATCTGATGGCAGCGTTGACTAGGTGAGGCCTTAGTGCTATTTAACCAGTAGATCAGCATATGTTTTTAAATTACTGCGTAAAACCAACTTCTCAGATTTTTTTTCATTTGTTTGTTTGTTAATTTAATTGAATTTTATTTTTTTTGTAGGACAGGTACATGTCTTTAACTGACATAGTTTGGGGACAACGGGACAACATTACTAGTTAAAAAGAACATATTGTATTATCCAGCATCATGGATATTGCTTTTATTATAAGCTATGCAACTTTTTTGAGTCATTTGTTCTGGGCATATTAATAATCTTTTGAACAGTATTGTACTTTCATTCGTAACTGTTTCTCTGGTCACAGAACCTCATCTCCAGACTTCCTGGTCATCGGCAAGTTGAATTCCAACCGCAAGAGCACAGGCCAGCTCAACCTTCTCCAGGAAGGCAGCACAGCTGAGCGAAGCCGGCATCAGCGGAGCTACTCTGTTCCCAAGAAGTTTGGTGAGAGTGGAGAGCGCTCTGCCTCAGACCCCCCGCGTAGCGCCACTCTGGACCGCATTCAGGCCTGCACCCAACAGGCTCTCGCCCGCTCGGCTCGCAGCGCTTCGTCCTCCTCCTCCACCCGCGCCGACGGAAGTGCTGTCACTGATCCGTCCCATGCCAGCCACCCCTCCAACCTCCTGGCCACGATTTTCTGGGTAGCCGTTTCACTCATGGAGTCAGATTTTGAGTTTGAGTATCAGATGTCTCTGAGGCTGGTGCACAAGCTGCTGGCGCGGGTTCCTCTGGAACTGCCAGAGAACCGCGAGCGCCTGGAGAAGCTCCAGGCTCAGCTGAAGTGGAGCGGCTTTGCTGGGCTGCAGCAGCTGATGCTCAAGGGCTTCACCTCACCGGCTACCAGCGACCTCACTCTGCAGCTCTTCTGCCAGCTCACGCCCGTGTCTAGAGTTCCAGTGGTGGACACGTCTCAAACTATAGGTGAACAGCACACAGACTCTCCAGAGAACTTTCTGGTGTATTTTAAACTTCGGAAACTTCTGGCCAAATTACACATTTTGTTGTTTTTCTAAGTGAAAAGAAGTTGAAACCACCTCTGTTTGGGACATACTTATACAGTTTTAGTGTTCAATTATTATTTATTAGCTGAATTGAACTTTAGCAAAAATGATACTTTAAACTAGGGACTGCAAAGGCCATTCCAAGACTTCTGTGATTCAGTTACATTAAAGATTACCTTCTAAACTTACCTTAAGTACAGACTTGAACCTTAAACTTGGATTT
>JBBPCY010000035.1:10704748-10717465 GCA_037974405.1 Brachyalestes nurse
TTAAGGTTCAAGTCTGTACTTAAGGTAAGTTTAGAAGGTAATCTTTAATGTAACTGAATCACAGAAGTCTTGGAATGTGCAGAAAGTGTTTAGTTAACTTTTATAGTCTTCCCCTCTGTTGCAAGAACCAGTCATCTTTATCTCAGATCCTCAGTCAGCCACTTAGATGTGCCCAGGACTGTTGCACTGTCTATACCAGGCCTATCACTTTTGGATTCATTGCATTACGTGCCATAATTTTACTTATTTATTTAATTGTTTTCAAATGGCACTGGAGTCTGGAGATGCCCAGACTTTCACATGCAGCTGTATTGTGTCAGTAATTTAATGTTATTGTCATTTAACCTTAATCCGTTAATATTGATAACTCCAATAAAACTGCAGATTTAGGAATGGGTTTAGAAATGAACTGAATTATGAATATTTGTGAGCTGTCACTATAGAGTGGCCCTGACTTCGTAGTCTCTTGAACATTTTACATAATTTTTCTCTTTATTTTTTCCTTTTTGCCCTCACTCAGGCTTCCCCCTGAATGTGCTGTGTCTGCTTCCTCACCTGGTGCAGCACTTCGACTCCCCAACGCAGTTCTGCAAGGAGAGTGCCGAAAGGATAGCACAGGTCTAACTCTTTTCCAACCTGTCAGTTTTAAAGCTACACTCTAAGTGCTTCTCAGGCTAAGCCTAATCCTAGGATTTTTAGCTGTGAATTACCACAGACATTACAGTTTACTCCAAGTCTAGGTGTGATTCATATCCAAGAAACCAAATGTAATCCTTCTGTAAATGCTATGGGATCATTTGTAATCCACTTTTGTGAGCTGGCCGGGTGGTTAAGAAAATGTTTTGCTGTAACTGTATGTGTGGTCTTGTGCTGCAGGTGTGTCTGGAGGAGAAAGAGAAGAATACGAAGCTCTCTCATCTAGCTCATGTAATGACTCTGTATAAAACGCGCTCCTACACCAGGGACCCCTTCTCTTGGGTCAGTGTGGTCTGCCGCTACCTGCACGAGGCCTTCTCTGACATCACACTCAGCATGGTCACTTATATGGCTGAGGTGAGTGTCTGCCTTGCTTTTTCTTTTAAGTTAAATCAACTGAAATCAATAACTAGAGATGGGCCCGATCCGTAAATCCGATATATAGCTGTAAATCCGATATCGGAGCTCGGACGGACAGCCCTGATCTCTATTTTCCAGTTCGCAGCTGCGCTGGACCTTGCGCAAACACCTAAAAGCGAAAGGAATATCAGAGAAGACTCTTAGCTCTCCCTCAAGACCTCTTTGGGGTCCGTTCAGGGGCTTTTTTGTGTGTTTTGTTGACTGTTTTTTCCCTCTCCCCCCCTCTATCTCTCAAAACACAAGGCTAAAGTTGGGCTTCTCGTAACTCGGTCGGTCCACCTTAAATACAGAAGTGGTTAGATTACATTCTGCCCATGTCCTGTCTCCAAATTGACCTTATTTTAAATGTATTAGTTTTGCACTTTATTTTCTACACAGTTGTTGGTGCTAAAATGGACAAAATACTTGACCTATTTGGGTGATTCAGCCAAGATTGATGTTTTACTGCTGTTGCTGCTACCTTTTTGTGAAATGTGACATAAATAAATTCCTTTGGAATGCCTTTAAATTCAATGTAGTTATGTATATTTTTTGCTCTTTTGATAAGTGCTTACTTACTAACAAACAGCACAATTTCAGAAAAATTGTGTTCATGCTAATATAAAAGTAAAAAAGATGTATTATAACTGTATCGGTATCGGCATTATCAACAAGTGAAGCAAAGCTGAAAGATTCTGCCAAAAACAAATTTATTTATATGTCCAGGTTTCTGTTCTTGATTATATTAATGAAAAATTACGAGTACTGTACAGTGCTGTCATTTAAAAGGATTTGTGCTCTTCTGTCTGTCTGATAGTTACTGGATAAAGGTTTGCCTAGCATGCAGCAGCCTCTGCTGCAGATCATCTACAGTCTGCTGAGTCACATGGATCTGGCAGGTATTCAGGTCAAACCCTTCAACGTGGAGGTGCTCAAAACCATCGAAAAATTTGTTCAGGTATGAGGCATCTTCAGAATAGAATACTTTTTACTTTTGAAATTACATGGAAGGATTTACACTTTGTTTGGAAAGTACCCTATTGATGCTTACCTTGATTTAACTTGGATTTAACTAAACATCTATTAAGTTCACTTAATATTTCCTAATGCTAAAACACATCCTAAGTATTAAGTTAGTATTGTTGAGAATATAATTAGATATTTTGAACAGTAAGTGTACCTCAACAGTAAGAGTCTAGCCAAAAAAAGCGATGTTTTTACACGTGAAAATGTGTATATGAACTAGGGCTGTGCAATATGGACAAAATAAACCTATCACGATTTTCTTGAACAATATTGCGATTTTGATTGTAATCATGATTTTGACACACAGACATGTTTTAAATTGTGTTCCAAAGGAAAACAAATTAGATCATTATCAAAGCCCTGTAACATGTCTTTAAAACAGACATAAGACAAATTTTTTGCCATGCATAAGTCATAAACCTCTTTGTGACGCTGCCTTAGGTGTTTAAATAGGTTTGTTGTGTTACCCTGTTTCACCGCAATGACAGACTGACAGGTCTTGCAAATTCCCTGGCTCTGTGATACATCATCTTTCCTGTATCCAAAGTAATCCCACACCACAGATGTTGACCTTTTTTTGAGTCCTCCTGCGCTGAACTCATCATCCCTGTTTCTGCAGCCTATTTGTCGTTAAGCTCAGTCTCCTTGTTAGAAAAATTCCTTAAAAGGCTCATGAATAAAAGAAGCTCACCACGAGACGGAGTAAAAAAAAATAGGTGTTTATTCTTGCAGCAAGGGAACAAGTCTCAACAGCAGACCGAAGTCTTACATAGGAGTTGTTCAAATCTAAATGGGTAACATCTCAGTATATATAAGCAGTGGACAGCAGTGAGCATGTGGATATGTTTACTTAGCTAAGTGTCAAAACAAAGTCTGCAATCAGTCTAATGTGAAAGGCATGCACTAATATAGAAACAAGAGACAACAAGAAAGTTCCGTCTTCTACGTTCCCAGCCGTCCCAAGTCGGGTCACCTCGTCCTCACCAGGGGTCTCCTGCACACAAAGACAGTGGAATTCTCCCGAGTCGCATCCTTCCCCTAAATATGACACTGATTGGAATATAGACTCCCCAAGAGAGTATGGCCAAAGTTCATCTAGAGATAAGGATACATACTTAAATCTGCTTAAGCTGAGATAGATGTTTGAGTATCTGGTTTTGTTCTCCATTCCCCAAGGCTTCATCAATGACACACACACATACACACACACACACACATAACTCATGAAACTAGAGACAAACAGAGTACTGAACTAATATGAGTAAATATCAGATACGTGCATATAGTTGATTAATACGTCTGATATATATATATATTTATGGAACTTTTAATAAGAACAAAATTCTCCCAACACTCCTGTTCTCGCGCTCTGTTTAGACGCGCTGCGTTGTGATTGGTTCAAAAAGCATACTGCGGGAAAAGTCGGGAGTGCGCAAAAAATCGTGCTGTAAGGCGTTTTAGAAATCGTGCATATTCACATTGCGATTTCGATACGATTTCGATTAATTGCTCAGCCCTAGTATGAACGCCCATGTATGTGAGTGTATTGTGTTGCAGACTGTACACTGGAAGGAGGCTCTGAACGTACTGAAGCTGGTGGTGTCCCGCTCGGCCAGTCTGTCCCTGCCCTCCTACGCTCACGGGGACCTGGTCAATCTTGAGGTCAGCCGCATGATGTGGGACGGCTCATCAAAGGCCTTGCCTGGCAAAACGCTGGACTTCCACTTCGACATCTCTGAGGTATTCCCACTGTCTGAGAGGTGATGCTGTTTATAACCACTGGTAACAGCAACCGCAGCTGGTTTGCAGGCTTTAATAACTGCAGTAATAGTATTCAATGAATAGTTAACTAATAGTAAAAGTACCACTAACCTCACTAAGTAGTGTCTGTAGTGTCTATGTAGCATCTAGTTTTGGCAGCTCTGTAGTGCATCACCTCCACCTTTTTTTTTTGCTCTGTCATTGCATTCCAGCTGCATTTTCCTCTATACACACATTTTCCATGTAAACTAAAAACAGAGTACTCTGACTCATGTGTTTTTTTAAGGTGTGGAGGTGTTATGTCTGCACCACCATTTCGACACTGAAACATTTTTGCACAGGACACGGTTTTAGTTGTTCAGGGTCTTAGTGTGTTCTCAAATGATACATTCATGATGATGGGGATTTTAAAGAGATCCATGAAATCTGGATAAAATCAGGTCAGCCAAGTTAAAGTCAGCCACCAAAATTAATTAGAAAATAAAAGGATAAAGCAACACATGTATCAATATATCTTGTGCCTGTAATTGCACATAATGAATAGGCAGTATAAAACCAGGCCTGGGCTTGAATACTGGAGGCAGAAATGATCCAGTTTGTGTGGGTGTGAGAACCAGCCTAATTTTGTTTGAGAAAAACGTCCTGAATTCCAGGAAATTGTTTTAGACTTGAAAGGGCCAAGGAAATGTTTCTGGCCTGTCCTTCTCCCCGCACAGCATGAGGACGATATGTAAATGCCTAGCCTTTGTCTTAGATCAGGAACTGCTTACTGGAAATATCACAGGATGAAAATATTGATCTGCGCTACAAACAGAACTCTTCTCATCAAAAGAAAAACTGAAAAAAAAGAGCCACACCCACAGCTCTCTATGAATATGCTGCATGTCTTAGCAGTTGCCATTTGTGAAGTTAGGTTCCCTCTTGTGGAGAAATCTTCTTTCACAGTGTTTTGTTTTCCTTAGCCTGGGTTTATCTATATATCAGGTTCTTCTTGAACTTCTTGACTGAGGTGCTGCAGCATATCTGCTATTCTGCTCAGATGGAGTGAGTGTAAACTGATAAAGGCCTCAGTAATTACTCATTAGCCTGTTTTTGCACAAGCTCTTACAGTGCTTATCTACAGGAAGGCTAGATTGCTACTGCTTGGTTGCTGAGGCTATGAGGGGAAGGGTGGTGTTCCTGGAGAGTTTAAATCCAGTAAGATGGGCTTTGTGAGGCCGAGACACAGATTCTGTGTACACTCATATTCTTGGTCTTCTCTGTGAGCATGTGTTGAGGATGTGAGTTGAAGTTAATGTTCTGATGTACATGTAAGAAAGGGTGTAAAATGATAATGTTTTGAATTGACATAGTACATTTAAATTGAATATGAAGTGCTCCTAACATAGAATGTGTTGATATGAAAGCACCACAGTCATGGGTTAGGCTGCTGTAAGGAATTTTTCAGCCCATATTTCACAAACGTTCATCCTAACAGCAAACGATGTAGTCATACTTTTGTCTCTGTGTGTGTGTGTGTGTGTGTGTGTGTGTGTATACAGACGCCAGTGATTGGACGTAGGTATGATGAGCTTCAGGGTTCAGCAGGTAGAGATGGGAAAGCCCGGGCCATTGCAGTGACACGCAGCGCGTCTTCAACTTCATCAGGTTCTGGCTCCAACCCAGTTCTGGTACCTGTCAGCTGGAAGAGGCCTCAGTCATCACAGGTGAGGCATAATGAAACATCTCTATTTAGACTGTTCCATCATATATGACATTATATATTCAATTATTTTAATGCTGTATATACTGTAATACTGTATATATTAAGCTGAATAAAGTGAAACTGATCAGAAGGTGATCACAAACAAGTACCATTTTAAAACACAGTTCACTTATTTTTCCTTGAAAACCAAATGTGATTGTAAATATCGCCTCAAGAGGCTTTTAGTATTATCCTAAGCGTACTCAAGAAGTGTATTAATACAGTGGCACAAAAATGGCAGTACATTTTTTTTCTTTAGAGACTAGTTCGAATGCAATTAAGAATATCTTTTTTTTCTGTTTAAGCTTTACCCTTTAAGCTGATTTTCTTTCTTTTCTCAGAAGCGGACACGAGAAAAACTGGTGAATGTGTTATCTCTGTGCGGACAGGAGGTCGGCCTCACCAAAAACCCATCCGTGAGTTAACACTCTAGTCCACAGTGCTGCTCAGTGCTGTGCCAGTTCACACTGAAAAAGAACTAGTTCACAGCTCAAAAAATGAACTAGTTTTTGTGGGTTGTTTTTATATCACGTTTGTTCGTTAGATTTTCCACTCAACATCCTTCTTTCTGAACCTCATTCAATCTTCTCCCTCTTTCTGTCATACCACTGAACAATCACAGACATAAGTTACATTAAAAACCAGCTCTGAGGTTGAGAATAGATCTTACCACTTTAGCAAGCATCATGTTATGCTGAAAGTAAAAAAAAAAAACAGGTGTACTGTTTATGGAAATATTAACACAAAATGTAAACAAACCGTGTCTGCCTAAAATGCAACATTCAGACAATATCTTTGTATCTTACTAAAAGTAATGAACGCGTTCCTGCACAACACTGACCGTAAAAATGTCTAAACTCACAAGAAATAAAAATTGACCAAACATATTAATTTCAGTGTGTTTTGTCAGTTTGCTTGTCCTTTGAACTTTAATGAAGGATTAGCTCAGTCCAAACTTAGCACACATATGTCATGGCGAGGGCCCGTCACTGGCAGCTCCTAGTTGACCTGGGAAGACAACGTAAGTTCCCAACCAACATAGCTACCACTTCACTCTGCCCAGATATGGTGTTAACACAGAAAAGGCTTTGCGGTGACTGTGGATCCGTAGGGGGGATCCATGGTGCACTACTTGGACACAAGCTGGGGACTGATCACCCCCGGCTGGGTCGCCCCGGCGAGGGTGTATGATGATTAAAGACCCGAAACACCCTACGAACCCGGGTTTATCACTGATGACGTGTATTCAAGTCCTACAGCATTTCCGTCTGAGAGCTCACTGGATAAATCAGTTATGAGGCTGTTTTTTAAAATCAGAATCAGCTCAAAACATCTTTGCATTTAGAACCAATAATCTCTTTGCATTTAGAACCCAAAAGTTTATAGAATCCCTGTATTCGTTAAATTTTACATATGCGTTTCTTAACTCTATTCTGAAAGTTATTATAGAAGAATTTCCTTATGTGTTGCTTATAGCTAATTTAATCGAAATTTCGTTCTACAAAATTACTTCAAATTAATGTTATTATAACAGAGTTTAGTGATTTTAACAGTTACTTCTGTAAAATTGTGACTGTTGGTGGCAGCTATAGGCCATCCTTTTCTGTTGTTTATGTTTTGGGAATCTTTTTGTGAAATGCCTGAGCACACCTGTCTTGTGTTCGTTTGCATTATGTGTTTCAGGGAAAGAGATGTTTGAGTTTCTATTGGTTTGTGGAGTTTTGACTTTAGTATTTAAGTTCTTTTGTGTGGGACCTTAGGTGTCGGTCCACAGTCCGTAATTCTGGCTTTGTGTGTGCTCCAATCTCCTTTTGTTTTTGTAGTGCTTTTGGTTTAGGCCCTCGTGCCAGTTTCCTTTGTGTTTAATAAAATCTAAGTAAAATGGAAGCCTACTTTTGCGCCTGCTCTCATTTTGTAGAGAAGGAGAAATGCAACAAGCGAGTGTGTTTTCAAATAAGCATGTAAAAAAGGATACATTTCTGTTTTTATGTACATTTATATTTAATTTGATAATATCTCATTTTATTGTCTAAATGTGCATTTCTTGCAAACTCCAAATACAAAATGACCTTAAATAGTAGTTTCACTATCATTTAAAGTCAATGTGAAAATTGTCCCTAGACTCGTGATGGGTGATTTGAAAGTGATATTGCCTGTTCTGTGCTTGCAGGCTGTCCTAAGGGTCTTTATGGCAAGCACTGCAATAAGAAGTGTAACTGCGCCAATAATGGACGCTGCCATCGCACATATGGAGCCTGTCTGTGTGATCCTGGCCTCTATGGGAGATTTTGCCATCTTCGTGAGTCCAAACACTCAAAAAGTCTCTACACAACTTCTCAAATGCCTTTGTTTCAATTCAATTTTCTTTTGTCTCCATGTTCAGCGTGTCCTAGATGGTCATTTGGACCTGGCTGTTCGTCTGAGTGTCAGTGTGTACAGCGGAACACTTTGGAATGCGACCGACGCTATGGAGCGTGCATATGTAAACCTGGCTATCAGGGCAGAACATGCAGCGAGGGTTAGTGACCTTTATTCCCCACCTCACTGCCAAAAATGAAATCCAAACAGGCTACAAGGGTAAAATTATTACAAATATTTGCTTTCTCTGCTTGGCATTTTAGAGTGTAGCAGTGGATACTATGGACAGGGATGCAGGACAAAATGCCGGTGTCCATCTGGAGTGCCCTGCCATCATGTGACTGGAGAGTGCCAGTGCCCAGCTGGACAGCATGGAGAGAACTGTGACCAAGGTTTGTCCTCAGTTCTCATTCTGCTGATATCTCCTAAATGACACTAGAGTGAAGTCTCAGAAAACGTCCACATGGTCTGAACTTTCATATGTATCTGTTTATTTTTTATCCTATATTGATCCTGGAGGAAATGACTTGGGTCCCCTGTATTTAACCCATTCACCTGAGTCAACCAGTGGGCTCCTGGGGGGCAGTGTGTGTCGATGGAACCTTGCTCAAGGGTACCTTAGTGGTGCCACTGGCAGTCCTGGGATTCAAACCCACAACCTTCCAATTGCAGGGGCAACTCCCAACTCCCTCCAGGCCACCGGCTGCCCATTTGCTTTATCTTAGGTAATCTCCAACCAGGACATGATGCTAAGCCTATTGCTGTCCTCGCTCTCCTGTGCTCTCATGGGAACAGAGTCCTAACGCACTGAGCAAACACTGAACCACAGAAAAGACATCAGACTGACAGGGCGCTAACTTTTGTGTACAAACCTCAAAGAGCCATATGGGATAATAAAGCCAGCAGCTGACAATACAAGCGGCACGAGAGCCTGAGCCAAACATGGATACCAGACCCTGCACGACAGAGGTGCTTTCATCTTGAGGCTTGCCTACTTGTGTGTAACAGTGAGTTTCCTTTGCCCAGACGCTGTATGACGCTATACATCACTTGCAAGGGAAAGGAGGAAACATAAATGTCCTTGCACAGCGTGTTGCAGTAGGAGATTTAATGGCATGAAAGGATATAAAGCTGGGCCTTTCTGCTCTGGATTCAAACACTTTTGGGCCAGTTCACTTGCAGCTGCATGTCGTGATATGTGCCGAACTTATTTATCTTCACTGGAGTGTTTCTCTGAAAGAGCGGAGAGTGGAAATTTCTTATGCTGCGGGATTTTAGTGGACAGAGACAGCTCTGATTCCCTGCAGCTTCATCCACTGCGTTTCAGCCCACCCCCCAACGCGAGAGCCAAGGGGGGTATGGAAATATCCTGAATATTTTTACAGAAAGCCTGAGCTGGCAGAGAACACGCTAGGTCTGGAAGTCGTTAAATGATCGGGGAGCTGCATCTGCCATCGATTAGGAAGAACAGGCAGAGAGGGGAGTCACACAGGGCCACCTCCACAGTTCACCTGCAGCCTCTGCTGCGGCCTTTCATTTTCTCAACACCACTCTGATTTTCAGGGTCACTGATTTTCTTTGAATGTGAAACATCAAGCATTCATGCATGTCACATATCGTGAAAACATCACAAAGAATTGTTTGAAATATTGCCTACATAAGGATTAAAGGGTTGAAATGACCATTTTGCACAATAAAGGAAACAAATGGAAAGCCAGGGTATCCATTGTCAGCCAGGGTATCCATTGTCACAACCAAATTTTCTGATGCTGCTTGTGTTCATGCTCCGAAAGTGCTGGATTATGTAAGAGCTGGGTCTATGCCTCTTAACAGAATGTGCAGAGGGGAAGTTCGGTGCTGGCTGTTCTGCGTCCTGTGACTGTAACGGGGCAACTTGTGATTCGGTGACTGGGGTCTGTCACTGTCCTGCTGGAACAACAGGAGAACACTGTGATGAAGGTGAGCAGCAGAGAGCCACACTCAGCTGAAGAGTGGGAAAAACACTCAGCATCACTGGTGGAACAGTTTATAGGAGATGAGTCGTATTTGTTTTTCCTTAACTGACCCACTCTGCATTTTTACTGTACAACCATACACATTATTGTATTTGACAATTTGACCTCGGTTTGTTCTCTAAGCCCTAACCATGTTTGAGAGGGGAAAAGAAGATTGTATCTTTAATGTCTTTCCATTCTGGTGCCTTTGGGATCAGGGCCACTAGCCTGACTGTATGCTCTTTGAAGTGAAGGTTTTTAAAAAGACGTAAGCCGAGTGAGACAGTTTGTTTGGGTCTGCATCTCGATTCATAGCTACTGTCAAGCTCTTTTAGCACTGTTCCAGCCAAGGACCACAGAGGTATGATAACATAAGTCCCCCACATGCCTCTTCATTACAACGCTGCTCTGTCAGTTGCTCTGAGACTCATAATGAAAAGTGGATACACTGGCAGGCAGGCATGCATGCAGATCATCTTTCTTAATTTGTGAGGAAGTGTTAATACTTGTTAATGAGGAGTGTACAACTTCAAGCTGGGGTGTCAAACCAAGAGCCTCAAATGCACGTGACAACTGAGACTCTTGTTGAGCTGCTGGTTTCATAAGAATATAAGAATCATGTCCAATATTCAAATAAGGTGATTTAATATACTTGAACAGTTTCTAAAAAATATCAAAAGTGTTGGAAGGTGTTGGTGCGGGCCAGTCAAGTTCGTCCACACTGAACTCAACCCAACCATGCTTTGTGCACTGGGGCAGTCAGGCTGGAATAGAAAATGTTCTTCTCCAAACTGTGTCCACAACATAACAACACAACACAAAAGAGTAAAGTTGCAGTGTTCATGTGGTAAATGGAAAGGTTTGTGTTTGATTTGTTATAGATTGTGAGGATGGGCTCTGGGGCCTGTCCTGTGCAGAACCATGTCCTGCTTGTGAGAATGGAGGGGTGTGTGACAAGCAGAATGGAACCTGTATGTGTCAGCCAGGATACACTGGAAAGCTCTGTCAAGCGGGTGAGATTGGCCATTGCTTTACTCCAGGTCATTCTTATAGCCCTCTTTGTAGAAATAAATACTTAAACTAGCTTTACAGCCATTTAGCTGTGTGTCCGCACATCAATAAAACATTTTATGGTGAGTGCTTTTTTGTTTCTTCTCTCGCAGTATGTCCAGCTGGCTGGTTTGGTTCGGGCTGCCAGCTTCGGTGCACTTGTGAGAATGATGGTCACTGCCACTCTGTCTCAGGCTTGTGTGCATGTAAGGCCGGCTGGACTGGACCCAACTGTGAGAAGGGTAAAGACCCTTACAAAAACATTGCTCAACATACTTTTCACTTGTCCCTTTGGAGATGTGTCCCATGGTTTAAATGTTTCTTTATTGTTACACAACATTAGTGGTAGTATTGTATTTGATGCTTCTTCCCTTTAGGCAAGATGAGGCAATCATTGCAAAACAGGAAGAGCGGTTATTTACAACACTACGTGTTGTAAATAATGGCATAAGAGATGTAAGGAAGAGTGTTGTGACATGGTCAGAGTTGTGGTTTCTGTGTGTTGTGAGGCAGCGTGTGAACCAGGCCGCTGGGGAGTGGACTGTGATAATGTATGTTTCTGCACGAGCCATACAGCGAGCTGTGATGCAGTGACGGGATACTGCCACTGTCAGGCTGGCTACACTGGAACCCACTGTGAGCAAAGTGCGTAACTAACTCACCCTCTCTTTCTCTCTCTCTCTCTCTCTCTCTCTCTCTGTCTCTTTCTCTCTCTCTGTGTCTCTCTCTGTCTCTCTCTTTATCTCTGTCTCTCTCTTTATCTTTGTCTCTCTCTCTCTCTCTGTCTCTCTCTGTTTCCCTCTCGCTGTCTCTCGCTCTCTCCCTCCCGCTCTCTTCCTCTCTTTCTCTCCCTCTGTCTCTCTATTTCTCTCTCTCGGTCACTCTCTTTCTCTCTCTCGCTCTCTCACACACACATATGATACCAATGATGTCATAGCACTTTCATGTTTAGATCACACTAACTGTGCTCTTTTCTTTAAGAGTGTTCTGAGAATTATTTCGGCCCAGACTGTCGGCACCAGTGCCAGTGTGAGAACGGTGCGGTTTGTGAGCCTGTGGGCGGAGCTTGCACGTGCTTGCCAGGCTGGACTGGGACATACTGTGAGAAATGTAAGTAAAGAGAGGGGTGTGGGGGTGTGGGCACAAGGGATCATGAAGACACCACTTTGTCAAAACTGTGTTTTTCAAGATCATGTTTTCTTTGTTATTCAAAAACAAGACGAGTATCTGTAGTAAATATTTCTAACCATATTTGTGACAGGACTACCGTATAATCATGTCAAATCCCACACATTTTCTCTTGTTGACCTCAGAACATCAGAGCTTCAGTTTCAGGTGTCTGAAATCACATTTGGGATTTTTACAGTTTTTCTCAATTGCTAAGACACATTCATGGAAAGCTGCTCTCCTTTTCCCTAAACTGTGAACACAAAACCCAATTTTCAAGCTACATTCACAAAACTCTTATTGCAAAACCAAACTTTCACCCCAAAACAGCTCAGTCTGTGCTCAAAACTGAACTATGCTGTCAAATCATGCCTCAAGTCAATTTAAATTAAATACTCTACTGTGTAGTCACTAAACACTATGTAGAAAAAAGGAAAAAACAATCCTCAGGACATGAAGCGGTAGAAATAAATGTTTATTTAGGCTAAATGCATGTTGCAAAACAAAATACCTGGGCATTTT
>JBBPCY010000035.1:10717565-10735458 GCA_037974405.1 Brachyalestes nurse
TAATCGATTATGTCCTGCCACTGCATCGATGCATCATCGTCCACATCTGCATCGCGATACATCGATTATGTGATTAACTTCAGCACCTCTACTGTTAAAGTTTTGTTTTAACATCTGTTTGAATTTGCCCTGTCTAGCTTTGAAAGTTGTGATAGCTTCTTTAATGCACAGATCACATACTGTCTGTAGATTATTGCTAAATTCTGAGAACAATTTAATGCTTTGTAGGAAAACTTTATTCTAAATTTGAATTTTTCAGCAAAATTTCTTGTTTTTCTTCTTATGCTAATGTCTAACAATACTTTCTGTAGTGTCCCTCTTCTTTCTCTCCTTTCATAACCCTGGTGGTGCATTAACGGTTTTCACTCTGTCTCTAACTCTTGGATTGCGTTCTTGCTTGTCTTCCTGGCTGTGTGGATAACTCTCTCTCTCTCTTTCTCTCCTGTGCTGCCCAGGAACTGCAGGTAAGCATGCTCGTGTTAGTGCTTGGTTATAAAGAGTGCTACACTCCTGGCTAGTGTAGGCTATTGTATTCCTGGCTAATGTGTGTGTATGTGTGTGTGTGTGTGTGTGTGTGTGTGTGTGCTACTCATCTAGACTTTGACTTTGACTTTGATGATGAGACATATATATTACATTTCACTGTAAATTTACCTTTTATTGCAAAAGGATCACCTAAATGATGTTTAAAACCAGTTTAAAACCAATAAGACTAAGTTTAAATAAGTTCGCATGTATTAACTGCTTTAGCATGTTGGGTTAAAGGAAATAGAAGTAAAAGGTAAAAGGATTGTTTTACACTAAAATGTATAAAAGCTGTTGTATTTTATCGTGCAGAAAACTCAAGTGGTTCTATGTGTTGCAGGGAGACAACATAGACAGCTTTAACTGGGGAGTGCGGCGGCGCTCCTTGGACAGCACAGACCTGACAGAGCTGCTAGAGGAGAGCCAGCATTTGGACAGCATGCCGAGCCTCGGAACGCACGATCCACAGCACGACTCGGACGACTCTTCAGAGGAGGAGTCCAACTCCACCAGCCAAAGCCTGTCCCACTCACAACTCGTACGGGCTGCTCTACAATTACTGTCGTCTGTTTTGGACTCCTAGAAGAGCCCCTGTTGTAGATATTGTAGATATATATATATATATATTAGGACGGGGCACATTATCGCGTTAACTCATTATTTACTTGACGTCGACAATTATTTTATCACACGTTAACGCAGGGTTCTTTTAAATCCTTTTATTTTGAAAGTGCTTTTTGAGCTCATGTGTGCGTGCAGCGCCCGTCTCGGCTGGTTTTCACAGGGGTCAGGTGTCCCATTACTTTGGTCTATATTATATGGATTATTATATGGATATTGGGACGCCTGACAAGTACACCAGCAGGGATTTTTTTGTAGATGATTTGCAGAAATATTTCAACTGCAAGCTCCGTATCTATTTAAAGCATTTGCAAACTAGATGTTACTGTACTTTTGTTCATATAGCAGTGCTTTAAAAATACAGCTGCACAATACACTACTTTTTAATTAATTAAAAACCATGCGATTAATTGCGATTAAAAAATATTATTATTATTATAAATGTTATTATTTAAAACTGAGAATAGTGAGTCTTACGGATATATTATCTTCCATTTAGACCATGAACCTGTCTCCTTCAGAAGACACCAATCACACTGACTCTCTGTCCACCTCCTATGACACCACATCTGCTGACCCAAACTCTCTTAATGCCGCCACACCCTGCATGGGGACGTCCCTGCCAGAAGACACTGTCATTCCCCCTGTAAGTGAAATGTGTTGTATATACTGGTCAAGTTAATTAGCTTTGTCAGGTTTTGTTTTCATGTTGCTCTGGAAGGTGTAGGAGCACAGTAGATTAACTTTGTGATGATAAAAAAGGACAGGACAGGAGTTGCTGGTACTGGAGTATGTGTGTGATTTTTGCAGCCATTTCCTGAGGATGAGGACAGTAACATGCTGGAGGACGACCTGTCTTTCTGTGTGAACGAGCTGCCGCCGGGGTTTGACTGCGGCTCCAGCTTCACGCTGGACCTTCCACCAGAGCCTGAGCGAACAGAGGTGGACCTGGACCCAAACTGTCTGGCTGGGTATGTTCTGATATGCTGTTGCACACCACAACGTTTACAGGCTTTCCTAATTTCGGTAAATGCTGTTTAAAAGAGTCTCCTGGTTTCTTTTTTTGTTTGAAAATACTGACACCTATTGGAGAAAATATACAAAAAAAACTATTTTGTCTCACTTTGTTCATTGTTTTCTAATAGGTAGATATAGAACAGTCTGTGGCCGTAGTTCCCAATTACATGAACATCAAAAAAGTCTTCTCTTCCACTTGTTGCCATAGCTACGGTTTCGGGGAGAACAGAGATGATCTGGACGAGCTGGGGTTTCCCCCGCCTCCCTCGCCGTTCTTCTCTGCCATCTTGGCTGCCTTCCAGCCAACGGTGTGTGACGATGCTGAAGAGGCATGGCGCTCACACATCAACCAGCTGGTGTGTGACTCGGACGGCTCTTGCGCCGTTTACACCTTCCGCATCTTCTACGCTCTGTTCCAGGTACTGTGACCCCTCCTTTCCAAATCTCAACCTGCTTTTTAAATATCTAATATCTAATAAACACATAAACCAAACTGGTATACAGCTCAAAGAAGTCAACAAAATTACATTAATCAAATTACAGTAATATGCAAAAGTGTGGTCACCCCAGGCCAAAGTGAAAATAAACCCACATTCTCTACAAAGAACACACATATGCACGTTATAATGCACATGTATTGTTTATTTGCAGATTTTAATGAATTGGAAGAATAATAAAACATATAATAGTAGTAAAGCTTACGGCACATTTATGATTAGAAAATATAGTATGTAGAGATTCACAAAAATATTTCAGTTTCACCTACAAATTCAACGAACATGTGATTTTAATGGACAGTATTTTGTGAAGGCTGGTTATTGTTTGAGACAGTAGATGCACGCATGTCCCTTGTGTCAAGACTGAACACAGATTGGTGATTCGTCACTAACTTGGAAGGGATAGTTATTTAACGTACTTATACATTTATTTCTGCTTTCAGAACATCCAAAACAAGTTTTGCTCCCTGACAACTGATGCTGCTAGTTACCTCGGAGACAGCCTGAGGGGAATTGGGGCGAGGTTTGTGAGGTCATCCCAGATGCTGAAGACATGTTCAGACTGCCCCACGCTGTTTGTGGATGCTGATACGGTGAGCAAAGAGCAAAGTAAAAGTGCCTCTTGCAGAATGTGATTGCTTTGTGTGGCTTTCTGTTCTGTCTATTCATGTGCAATGAAATTCCTTTCAACTGGTGAAGCTCATGCAACTGACGTTTTCAGTAAGCGCTGACGACCCCAGTTCATCTCCCATAAGACTCCTTTCAGTTTGGAGGGAATTTCCCTTTCATTTTTTGTAGGCAGTGGCATGTTCTCGCCCTCCACTTGAACCCTTCCCTCTGAATCTGGACCGCTGTCTTAAACAGTAGTCTAAATACTCCCAACTTTTTTTAGTTATTCGTTTTATTAATGTTAATAAAATATCTCTTCCTGTAGAGTGATCAATCTGCATGTTTAAAGATAAGTTCTCTGTTCAATTTTGCCCTTTCTCTTGTCTTCTTTGGCTTGTAGATCATGGCCTATGGGCTGTTGGAGAAGATGAAGTTCAGTGTGTTGGAGTTACAGGAGTATCTGGACACGTACAGCAACAGAGAGGAAGCAGCAGTCTCGGTTAGCTACATCTTATATCTTACACACACACACACACACACACACACTGTACAAAGTGTCCAGTAGCTTAATGGACTGCTTTGCGACTGTTCTGACCTGTTAATTTCTGTCCACCTCAGTGGCTCCAGAACTGCAAGGCCACATTCCCCAGATGCCCTGATGATGGGGTGATCACCTGTCAGCCTGGAGACACAGAGGAGAAGGTCAGAGGAGATTTCAGTATATATCCTCATCCCAGCTCAAAACACGATCAAACCTCTCCTACACTTATGCAAAGAAGATTGTTTCCTGCACAAAGTTCTGTGCATACATTATATAGTGTCTCTCTTTTTCTCTGCTTCTGACCAATTGCTGCTAGCTCTGTGAGTGTTGCTGATGTTGATGGACACTTTCACTTTCACCCATGTTTCTCTTAACAAAAAGCCTTCGCCAAATAACAGAAACATGATTATAAAGGCAGGGGAAGGGGTCCGAGCCGGCCACTTCTTCTGCTTGATGCTTCTGTGGCAGCATGACCTGTTCACTAGTTTAGATTAACTGTGATTGAGTTTCCATTATTAACCACATGCGAATAAGTGGATTTCTTTTCACTCAGTCCACTTTATGTGTGCATGAACAAAAAATAACATAATAGCTAGTGAATAAACAGTGCAACAAGAACAGAGTTTACAGTAAACAGTAAATAAATATGGAATGCTACAAATAAACAGTCTGTAAATACATACTGCAGCAATAAGAACAATAGAATATGCAGACATTATGATACAAACCATACTGTTACAGTCAGTAAATACAAAATACAGAAATTTAAGAACAGTTTAGCTCCTTCCACCTGTTATAATTATACAGTGCTTCTCAATCCCAGTTCTGGATTTATTCAGCATATTTTCATTTCTCATTTGAACTCTGAGCTGAATTTGGTCATTGAGGGTGGGCGGAAATGTACAGACCTGCAATTGTAAACTGTCAGTAAAACTGATCGTTGTTGACAGAAATTCACGAGCCATTGGACTGAACTGCAGTTCTGAAGTACATGTACTGAGAGGAACTCAAATTTGGAGACAACAGCTCACAGACACTTTCTCCCCTTTTCTGTTGGATGTCTTTTGTCTCCTCCCTCTCCATTGTCTTCTTTTTCTCTGGTTCTACCATTTTTCTTCTGCATGAACAATATAATCAACCCCTGGAGCTTAATCTGATTACAGCTGATCCACTAATCAGTGGGGCGGACGTTCTGGTTTCTGTGGAAATGCTGCACTGCTGGGAGGGGTTCGGTCTGTTTGCATGCTCTTTTACTAACGGCTTGTATTTTTCCTCTCTCAACACTTTCTTGTCTTGTGACACGCTTGCCGTGCAGCAAATGGAAACCCTGGCTGTAAGTTTGAATCAAGCTGCAGTTTTCTGTGATGGTGTAGAATGAGAACTTGGCCATAAATTGTATTTATAATATTTTGCCCTGGATATACAAAGTGTGGAGTTTCTGTGTACTTTTAATTTGTCGTAGTGAATATCCGTATCTCAATACATCTAGTGTGCGTGTTTATCATCATGTCTCACTGTTTCTCCGTCCTCCACAGCAACTGGAGCTGTGTCAGCGGCTGTACAAACTGCACTTCCAGCTCCTGCTGCTTTTCCAGTGCTACTGTAAACTGATTACTAAAGTCAGCAGCATCGGGTCTGTGCCAGAGGTATGTAGGTTGGGGGGAAAACTGTTGTCATATCTCAAGTCTCAGTATTAGCTTAGTATCAGATTTGTATCATATCTAAAAATAAGTGATTTTTTGTTAATGTTTGATTGAGATCCAGTGCTAAGATTCAATATTATAAAAGTCTCAACTCTAAAAACTTAACTATAAACAATACAAATTGATACACTGCAAAAAATATGTCTGGATAAATGAACTACTAGCTTAAAATAAAACTTAAAGGGTAGTCGATATTTTTAATGTGTCTTGCTATGATATGTAGGAATATTATATGATTTCAGGACTATTTAAGTAATTTTATTACAGTAGATCATTTTGTATAAAGCATTATTATGTGAAAGAAGCAAAATCTCTGAATTAAGATACATGGAATAAGATCATTTAAAACTGATGAGAAAATGTCTGTAATCATGTTGAATTATCAACAATGAGAATTACGAGATGCTATATAAGATAAATAGCCTAGTAGTTTCTACATAATACAGCAAATAAAGGAGACACCAAAGCGGTGAACTGATGATGCAGTTTTAAATTTTGACAAAAGTGTTTATACACTGATAAGCTACAACATTAAAAGCACTGGAAGGTGAAGTGAATTACATTAGCCCTGTGATCAGGTGGTCATGCGTTTGAATCCCAGGCCTGTTAGTGGCACCACTGAGGTATTCTGAGCGAGATACCGCCCCCCACACACTGCTCCCCGGGCGCTGTGTTCCTGACTGCACGCTGCTTCACTTGGTGAATGGGTTAAATACGTTTTTATTTACATCATGCGGACGGCTGAGTGTGTGTGTGTTGCCCAGCTGGAGAAGTGATGGCACTACGATGCACCAGCAGGGTAAAGATTTTGAGTGTCAAATTTGCCTCCAAAGTCCCCAGATTTCAATCCGATTGAACATCTGTGGCATGTGCTGGAAAAAACTAGACCTATCCAATGAGACTTCAACTTAAAACTTACAGGACTTCCAAAACGTAAAGGATTAGCCGCTAATGACTTGGTGCCAGAAGCCAAAGCTCACCTCAGAGGTCTTGTGGGGCATGGGGGGGAAAGGGCGGGGCCTACACAATATTAGGCAGGTGTTTTTAATGTTATGGCTCATCAGTGTGTATATGCACTTTAAATATGCAGACTGGGCAATATCTTTCTGATGTGCAAATAAACATGATTACATTTAATTACATTTCCTCATGTTACTTATACTCATAAACCGTAATTGTCCTGTCTTTACTTCCTTTCCTGTGCCGGCTTGCAGCTGCAGAACATGTCCCGTGAGCTCGGAGAGCTGAAGGTCAGCCTGCGGTTGGCGGCGACAGGAGCAGGCAGTGACAAGCAGCCGCAGCAGCGGCACGGCAGCCAGCCTAGCTTCCCCACCTCCGAGGCGGCTGTGCAGGCCGTCCTCGAGTGTCTGAGGAACAGTCAGTTTGCCACAGCGATCTACTACATCCGGCAGTGCAGGTCATAAAGATGTTAACCACTTTAAAATCAAACCATCCAGGGTGTGGTTTAGTACATTAGTTACTTGGGCCATTAAAGATCTTTGCATGTAATTTATTCATAAGGCCACTAAGGGGAGACAAAGTACTGTCATTAGATGATCATTAGACCAGTACTAAGTGTAATGGATGTGTGGCTTTTTAGAGATGTAGATCTGTATAGATCAGAACCGTTTCTCTTACTTTAGAATATTTACTGATAGATTTGTTTTGCTGACTCGTCTTATTTTTTCTGCCGTGTCCCTTTAGACGGCTGTGGCCAAATGACATATTTGGTGGGGATTCAGAGGACGAGGTCCAGACGCTACTAAACATCTACTTCAGGCACCAGTCTCTGGGCCAGACAGGCACGTTTGCTCTGGTGGGCTGCAGCCAGGAGCCATCACAGATTTGCTCCAAGCTGATGGAGCTCAACGGAGAGATCCGGGACATGATCCGCCGCGCTCAGGGGTACCGGGTGGTCTCATCCGGCCTCCCGGACTCCAGCGCGTCCACTGTAAGTCTCTGACAGGAAGCCTGCAGCCCCCCGGACCAGCCCTGGCCTGGACCCCCCGATCACTGGATACCCCCTTAGACACCCAGCCCCTCCTGTTCCAGCCCCGACCCTACTCTCCCTCCCTGAACCCCCCTGATCCAGGCCATAACCAGTGCGCTGTTGGGGAATGCTGCTACCCTTTTAAGGCTCTGTCCCACAAACTGACACCCTACTTAGGGAAATTTGGAGTTTCCTTGACTTTGCTGAATAGGAAGGGGCTCCTGAGAATGAGCATGTCTTCAGGTTCTCAGATTTGCAGCAATACTGGAGAAACGGAACTGCTACTGTGCGACACTTCAGATTAAGTCACTCAGTCACATTTTTTTTAATCTATATAATTGCACTATGTTGAGTTTTCTAGATCAACCATTGCAAATGAAGGGGAAGTCCTGTTTGCTACTGAGAAAAATGCTGCATATTTTTGGTAAGGAAATGCCAAAGCTGGTAGGAACTTCTAGGCGTTTGCTCTGGATATTGTCAGCTGGGAAACGTGCAATGAAGGATCACTGAACTGGATGCCTTTCTGCTGTACTGCTGAAGAATGTTCCGAATGAGCTGAACTTCTACGACTACGGTGTGCTGTGGAGGACACTGCGTTTTCTAATTGTTGGAAAAACTGAAAACCTTCTGAAAAGCTTCAGGCTTGTAGGTTTATGATCCTGTTCATCACTGGTCCAATACTCAACACTGAACTGAAACATATCAGATTGTGTGCTTACGTGCACACGCTGACATTTAGCTGCCATATATTCAACACAAAACTAAGCTGAGCTGGTAAATGTCAATGTACTCAAGTGTTGATTAATGTCAGTGAAACTATTAGGCTCTTACTTTTTGAGATGTTTTGCTTTATACTGTATACCGACTTGCCTCTGCGTCATTTGTATTGTTGAGATGCACCAACATGCATTGAGTATAGTTTTTATTTGAGAAATTGTCGGTCAAAACTGCCAAGCATGCGTTGTTGTAATTACAATTCATTATTAGAACTATTTATTAATGAAGGATTTTAAGAAAAAAAATGCATTTGTAAAGTTTGAAAGGGAGCTCCTCTCATGCGGGTCAGTTGTTTTGTCTTCAGAAACGTGTGCATGCCAGGAGATTGCACATTGTTTTCCTTAGGGAAAAGTCTTAGTGTAGAGTTTTTCACCTTGTAAATACTTTTATGGCTTTTGTGAAGTGATTTTGCTTGGTGCTCCGTTAAGTGTCATGTTAAAATAAAGACTTATCAAATTAATATTCTATTACATGTACCTTAATTATAACTACTGCCAGTCATACACCACTACTGCAATGAAGGAAGAGTGAAGGGTGAAGTCAGGGGTCTCTAGCTTAGCTGAAGTAAAACTTCCAGAATTAAATTCCTCTAAAAGTAGTTTCTCTGCCCTGAGCCTTGATAAGACCAGATTGACCACTGGTGGCCTAGTGCTTAGGGAGATGCCACTGCAATCAAAATCAGGGTTTGTACCCCGAGTGTGCTAGTGGCACCACTGAGGTACCCTTGAGTGGGGTACTTTCCCCAGACACTGCATTACTGGCTACCCACTGCTTCACTTGGGTGAATGGATTAAATGCAGAGAATCACACCGTACCCTGTTCACGTGTGATAAATGGACACTTACTATACAGACCCTTTCCAAAAAATTTGAATATCATGGAAAAGATATATTTCCATAATTCCATCCAAAACATTACACTTTCACAGATTATAGATTCAGGGCCCACAACTTAAACGATTTCAAGCACTTTAGTTGTTTATTTGTACATAATTTGGGCTTCCAGCTCATAAAGCCCACAAAAACAGGAATTTAAAAAATTAGAATACTGTGAAGGCATCACCATTTACTTCAGTTGTTGCAGAAAAAAAGAAATTAGGATCATATCAAATCAAAATATGGTACTTTCTAAACGATACGTCAGTCTTCAAAACTTGGTCAGGAATCCCTTTGCCTGAACCCTCGGAGGTCCGAGGCCTTTCCGGCATTTTGCTACACCTTAAGTATTTATCATCACTAAAAACATCTCTGCCAAAGTGACTATTATATTCTGGAAAGCCTCAGCAACAAAAAAGAGTAAAGTGAATATAATATGTGAGCCGTGGCATTGAGGCAGTCAGCCTGTGGCACTGCCTGGTAGTTCTGGAAGCCCAGATTTCCTTGATGCTCGCTGTCAGCTCTGTTTTTGGGTCTGAACCTCATTTTCCTCTTGATAAAACCCCATAGACCCTCAATGGGGTTTAGGTCAGGCGAGTTGTCTGGCCAGTCAAGCTCTGTGATGGCCATCAAACCAGACTGGGCTGATGTCTTCATAGTATTCTAATTTTTTGAATTCCTGTTTATGGGTTTTATGAGCTGGAAGCCCAAATTATGCAACAATAACTAAGTACTTGAAATCATTTAAGTCATGGGCCCTGAATCTATAAAAGTGTAACATTTTGAAAGGAATTATGGAAAAAATCAAATTTTCCATGATATTCAAATTGTTTGGAAAGGGTCTGTACATAAGTACAGGTGCTGTAGTTCACAGGCCTGGCCATAAGGGGGGGCGCAAGCACTATTCTTACATTACTGGCAAGTTGTTCAGAGTATTAGCAGTTTTCCCAGCCATGCATGTCACTGCATTCACAGAGCTAGCTGTGTTGTTCCGTTCAACTGCAAACAATTCAAAAGCCCATTTCAGGATAAACGTCTATACATGTACAGTTTGACAATGAGTCACTGGAAATAAAGATTCAGACCGTATAACTTCAAAGGGAAGAGAACTAAAGGTGTAAAACTCTTTCCAGCAGAGAGATGTCTCCCAGGACCCAAAAAGTCTGAACTAAACCAGGGCTGGGCCAAGTGGTAGAGGACATTTGATTAGGCCAACCAGAACATCCCTTTCCCTCTGAGCAAGCATTTTACATAACTCCTTAAATTTGTATCAGCAGCAACAGTTTAAGAACTCACTCTGAAACCGGTTTTAATCTTCCAAGAATAGCAGTTTAGCCCTGAATTAAAACCCATCCACTGTAAAACTTCTACACATTACTTGAAGGCAGTTTACATAGTTTGTGATGCGACTGAGAAACTCTCCTGCAGTCTCACTAGTTAACAGGGTGGGAAAGTATGGATGAAACAGGCCAGACTGGGACGGGATAATGCTGCAATACATTTTATTTAGAGTTTAATATAAACATTTAATCACATACAAAAAACATTAAATTCATCACCATCAATACCAATTATAAAATGACAGTCAGACTATGTATTTGAAGCTGTAGGTGGTGTCACAAGAGAGTCTCTTTCCTTTGCAACGGCCACACAGGTCCTGGCGGTGAGGACGCCGCAAGTCGACATGCCTTTGCTTCTGTTCACAGCGGCAACGCGTCTGCGCACATGTCTAGAAAAACAAAAATGATGCTGATTGGAAGTAAAAACACAAGTGTTTTACACATTTTAGTTACAGTCGCATCAAACCTGGCACTGAATAGACTCCACTCTGTATGGATTCAGTCCTGCCTGGCACTTCCTGCAGTGCTGCTTGAAGTAAACCTGAAAACAGGATCTTGTTAGTGAAAGTTTTCTTTAAAAAGGAACAATTGTCAAAGCATGGGATACTTTACCTTGCAAGATCCCGTGATGCACCACACATAGGCGCTCTCCCAACGAATACTGCACTTGCTGCAGTGGTAAAATCCATATTTTTGCTCCAGAAACTAGATGAATTTTTAAAAAAAGTGAAACTTAAACCTCTGGCGGTAGAAGGTAGGATGGTTAGTGTGGATCGGACCAGGTTAAATACTGAAATAATTCCAGGGATCTCCGGGAAGGACTACAAACTGGTTTTGCACTGAAATATTTCTATACACAACTCCAGGAACATGTCTAATTTAAATTGCAATTACAAAAACATACTTGCTCATAGGAATAGGAGGCTTTCTGAAAGTACCTGGCAATGCATCAGTGTGACTAAAAACAAGACCCTACAGCACAGCCCTACAAGCAAACTTAAGGGTCCCAGTGAGCGCATGAAGTCGATGTTTGTATGATTACTATTGACATGTTAAGCTGCATTGCCAGTATTGCTCTGCCTCCATCACAAGGCATTCATTCCCCAACTACAGGGGGCAGTCTCCCAGGAGCAACTTGGGGTTAAGGGTCTTGCTCAGGACCTTAGTCAAGGCAAGTATCCTACCCACTATGCCACCACCCCACATTCAGAGAAAGACTAACTGCAGTCTGATGTGGGCACAGTCAGATTAATGTAGGTTTGCAATCTCTCCTCTGTGCCAGTGTTAACGGGGGTCTTTAACTGGCCAACACTCATGGGGGAAATCTGAAATTGCTCCCTTCTCCCTATATAGTGTACTATGAAATTGTGACTTGACCCCCAAATACACCATACATTAGGACACCAAATACTGTGGCTTAAATGGGTCTCAGACAGTATATGGCATCATTTGTGCAGAAGCCACATTGTTGCCCAATTAATGCCCCTAAACCTCATTGAGCTTATTTACAGTTAGACTGTATCAGCAACTAACTGAAACATGAGTGAAGGGTAAGACTTTACATTACTTTGGTAGAACAGACAACAGTCTTGCTTAAGGCCCAGGAAGTCTAGGAGAATCACTTCCACCATGACATCCACTATTTTAGTGTTAAACCAGAGTGAATAGTTGATCAGGTTAAGACACATGCTACCAGACCTCACTCCCTCAGTTTATTCTTTAAACTTTACCCAGCTGAGCACAAATGAGCCAGAACAGAACCTGTCAAGTCATCACACCCAGCAGATGAGCACTTGAGCCAAACCCCTACCTCAAACACCCAGGTTTTGTCTTTTCCCTACTCAAACACCACATCAAGCTCTTTTCCTCCAAGTAGGTCAAACACTATGTTCAAAGTCAGTCTTTACCTACCCTCTCATACCAGCCACTTGACCTCACAGCATCATAAGATGTTACAACAGAAATTTGGTCAGTGTTTGCAGAAATCAGGCTTGTCCCACTGTGACTGGGTGTATCCTGCTATTGCTTCACAAGACTCTTTAAATCTGCCCCTCACAAGCAGGCAAAAGCATTTCAGCAACTTTCAATGGGAAATACAGAGGAAAGAATTAAGGAAGAAATTAGCATTCCTGTCTTGCTATGCACTAGTATTGTTAGCAAATAAGCTAGCACTGCCCTTCTGCAACCAACCACCAATTTAGTCCTTGTATTGATTAAATACCTAGCTGGTCAGAACACAGAACAGTCAACTCTCGCTTCACTTTATTTAACAAAGACCAGCAGATGTCCCTTTCTAGCCTGAATGTTGAGTACAAGGCTCACTGCCACATGTTTGGCTGCTTTTGACTGATCAAATGAACCTACTGGCACCTCATGGAGCTGAAGGTCTATTTAAGACAGCATTTATCAAAAACTGATCATCCATGTCCCACTGTGGCTATACTAGCCCAGAGATTGTAAGTTTGATTCCTGAAGGTGCCACAGTCATCCAGCAGGAAGTTTGAAAGCAGACTAACTGACAACATTTGAAGGTTAGGTGTTCACCAAGCTTCACAAAAAAAAAGGTACTAGCCTTCACGGGTGTTTGCAGTTCTAGCTATTTAACCAACTAGCCCCATTGTAAACAGCACACTATTTGGGAGCAGAAGTTGTCACCTTAGAGGGAGTAAGGAGCCATTTAAGGAAAGCTCAGCAAAAAAAAAGGCAGTTTCCTACCTACAGTTGTGGTCGACCAGCCAGAACACGTTTCACACCCAAATGTTGCTTTAGTTTAAAAGCTGAGTGAGCTAATGTTGCCAACACCAGAACCGCCATACAAACACCTTAAATCATTCTGGTAAAAATGCATCACACTTCTCTCTAGCAGCATACAGTGCTAGAAGCTGGCTCAGACGTGTGGGTGTGGTTTAACAGTATGACTCACCTATAAAAATAAATAAAAAGCCATCACATGACACTAGGACAAAACATTTTACAAATTAGGCCTAAACCACATCAACAAGTCTAATGAAGATGTGGTTTGAACAGGTCTAGACATTTGTGACGTACTGATTTGGTGCCATTTGGGCTGGCGTCTGTCAAATGGAGCTCTAAACACTTACTGGCTGACCGACAAGGTCCTGAAAAGAAAGTTAATGTAAAATGTGGGCATTGATAAATGATGATTTCTATAAGGTGCTTTGACCAACTACACATTTAGAGCATTAAAATTATGAAGTCTGTTCTTTGACACATCTAATGCAGAAGAGCTCTGCAGCAAAGTTAAATATTGTAATGGCAAAATGTCTGAATGTTGGGTTTCTGATGTGGCCATTTGCCCTTTATGGGCAGCTACAACAGTTCTTAATTTTATTTTAGTTTCATAGCTTTACATTTAATTTAATTTAATTCTTTGCCAGTGTTCAACTCCAAACTTGGATGTTCTACATCTGATTAAAGTGGAAAACTGTTTATGGGGCAGCTAGTGGCCTGGTGGTTAGAGTTGCACCTGTGACCAGATGGCCTGGGGTTCAAGTCCCATGACTGCTAGGGGCACCACTGAGGTACCCTCAAGCAAGGCACTGTCCCCAAACACTGCATTGCTGGCAGCCCACTGCATCACTTGGTGAATGGTTTAAATGCCGAGAATGAATCACATTGTGTGCTAACATGTGACAATAGGGGCCACTCTCTCTGTCCACAAACTTAACACAGCAGTGCAGAGATACTTTTAGCCGCACCATCCATGCTTCCACTCACCTGAAAGGCCGGTTTTCTTGGCATCCGACTCTGAGAGGCATTTCTGAACAGTTGCTTCTTTCCCTCTGGACCCTTGGGTTCAGCCTCGATCTCCTTCTCATGGTTCTCATCCTCCTCTGCTTTCCAGGCATCATAGCGCTCGAGCCCTGTACAGTCCTCCCGCTCGCCGGCGTGAGGCTGTACAGAGAAGAACCTGCGCGCAAACACAGGGGAGTAGATGGCCAGAGGACGGGAGAAGCGCACGCTGTTGACAGAAGTACTGGGAGTGCCGGGAGTGCTGGGAAGAACATCCTGGGGAAAGACACTGCTGCGTTCGGGAGAACCTGCTTGGTTTCAAGATTAAACAGAACCCTTTATTAGTCCCACAGGAGGGAATCTTGCATTGTTTCAGCAGCAAATAACAGTAGAAGCAGTTAATTAAAATAAGCAATAGAACAAAAGCTATAACACTATACAAACATTACAAAGATACACAGAAGTTGGCAGATACACGTAGAACACGTAAATATGCATGATCACAGTAAATATATACATACATGCCAACTGTGTACACATGTAAGTACAGAATAAATATGCATGTATGATCACAGTGGACATGGATCGATATATAGGGGTACACACACACGTCCTCAGCTGCTGGCAGCAGACCTTCACAGAAACAGTAGTGAGGCACCAGAAAACTGGCATGTTACCTGGAATCCGGTTCTCGCGGTAAGAGAGTGTTTTGGGTCCGAGCGAGCACTGGACCGTGGCGTCCACCTTGAGGTTGACCTGCACGCCGAACTCGCGGGTGTTGGCTCGGCGCAGGCGGGGGGTGAGGCCGGGGCTCACCTGGGACAGAAGGACCTTCAGCTGGGAGCGCTTGCACATTTCCAAGTATTCTGGAACCTCGGGAAGCAGGAAACCACCCTTCTTGCTCCAGTTCTGGTACCTGAACTTTGCGTTTCCATGGTAAAAGGGAAAGAATCCGGGATATCCTCCATAACTGTACACGGGGAAAGGCAGACCGACTTCTTCCATCGCGAGTGGATACGGCCCATCACCCCCAGCGGCTCCTTTAATTAAGCTATCGCGCGGCAAAAAAACAGCCAATAGGATTCGTTCTGCGCGATGACGACGCATCAATTAGCTGCAGGTGTTCGTGAGGGGCGTGGCTGCTTTGCTAATTGAGCGCGAGCTCTGGTGTGCGCCGTGTGGGCGTGGTTTAGTATCTTCAGATCTTTGAGGTAAAGTTCCGTGAACACACACACACACAGTAAAGTGTATGTGTGTGTATGTTTAATTTAGCCTACCTATTAATGTGTACTGTGCCTCCCATAGAACACGAAAAGGCTTCACTCTGAGGTGGGCCGTTTCTAGAAGTGGGTCTTAGTCTTTTCAGTGTGTTATGAGTATGTGATTACGTGAATGGACATGTGGTCAAGAGCTGTAACATAGAGAAGCAACATCAGTCCCTGAGGCTTTCATTTACTCAGGTAAACAGAGGAAGCAGCAGTAAAGATAACAGTTATCTGTTATATCAGCTCCTAGGTTTATGAGACGAAGGTGGCCTGAATGAACTGTCAGCTTCACGTGTTTAGAAATGTTTCTGCTACACTAGTTCCGAAAATCACATTTCTCTGTTTTGTCTGAGAGAACAGAAGACTTTGGACTAAAGTGACTGCCAGTAAGGTACAGAGCGCTACTACTGTGATCATTACAGCTTGGTTTAAATGGTCCCTTAAATGACATCAGTGCAAAGGAAAAAAAGTTAATGAAAGGTAATGAAAGCCAGCTGCATAACGCTCATGACGTAACATTTATTGTTATCAGTCGCTTGGAGTGTAAAATGCCATGTCACTCTTTAAAGTAAAGAGGCCAAAAAGGGCTCCTCATAGAGATGAAATAAAAGAACCGCTTTTGGTTTCCTTAAAGGACCTTTCACTTCTGTGATCTGAGTAGTTTTTAAAAGAAAGACTGTCCCAGGAACCAAAAGTGGTTCAGTGTCAGTGCTTCAAATAATCCTTCTGTACACTGATCAAGTTAGGAGAACTTGCCTTCTCTTGAAATTAGACTTTTTTTGCAGTTATGTTTCAGGTAAAAATTATGTCTGCAAAAAAACGTTATTTGTTAGCTTCTTGATTGAAATCTTTTGATCCAAAGGTGAATCTCAAAAGGTTTGCTGACATAATAATAATAATAATAATAATGACATTCAACATACTCAGTAATACCTTACAATACACAGTACTGTGGCACAATAAGTTAAAATAATAGGATAATAACAAAAGCCATTAATAATAACATAAGTGCTAGAGTCAGACAGAATAAGAACGCTTAAAAAGGTGTGTCTTATTAAGGATTTGAAGATGGGAAGAGTGTCAGTATATTGGATGTCTTGTTCTAAAGAGAAGGGGAGAAGGGGATACAGTGCTTGGAGTATGGCCTTGTTTTCAATGCACCCTATGCTGCATACCACACCAGCGTTTACTGCACACACACTACTCATGATATTAATGTACAGTATTGTGTCCAGCATGTACCATTTATCATTATGTACCATTTCCCACACTGCAGGGCATGTGGTCTAGACCATCCTCAGGGATCGATACGGTTGGACCACTCCCACAGTTCACGTCACATTCTCAGCCCTCCATTACTGCTTAGCAACCATTCTTAATTGCTTTTAGTTTTTTGGAACAAAACATTTCCTGTGGATATGTTTTTCTCAAAACAAGGGCTTTTCAAAGGCACCCCATGCCCTGACAGAGTGGAGGGTGATGATTTCTGATTTACAGATTCAAAAATACATATATTTGGATTCATTTGTGCACCTTCGTTTTTCTGTGTTTTCTGAAAAGTGACATGTTTGACTGAACAATGAGATTTTGACTGAATAATGAGAAATTGTGTACAGTACATGCAGTGTGTACATGGTACACCTGTCAGCCACAACATTAAAACGAATAACACTGATATATTATTACAATGGTACCTACCAAGGCATGATATATATTAGGCAGCAAGTGAAAAGTCAGTTCTTGAAGTTGACGTGTCAGAATCATTTGAAGATGACCTCATCTGCTCTGATCCCACAGAAGAGCTACTGTAGCATAAACTGCTGAAAAGTTATGCTGGCTATGATATAAAGGTGCCAGTGCATCAGCGCTGACCTCTGTCCAGCAAAACGACTGCCCAGTGGGAATGTGAGCAGCAGAACTGGACCACAGAGCAGTTGGAGGAGGTGGTCAGGTCTGATTAATCATGTTTTCCTTCACAGCACGTGGACTGCCCAGCTTGTGTGCGTCACTTATCTGAGGAAGAGATGGGACTCCATATAGGTACAGTTACAGACTAATCACTTTTTTATGCCCATTATGACAGGTTGTGTGTTCCTTTACTGTTCATTTAATTTAACACATCTAATCTGTTGGTCCACAATGTTGTAAAACAATTGTGGATGTAAAATTGTAGATCATCCATCTGATGCTGCACAGTTTGTGTTAGTCATCCTCTAGTTCAGTGGTTCTCAACTGGGGGTGCTGCCGTGAGCCTCTCTCCCGTCCAAAAGCTCTCACAGGCGGTCAGTCTCTTAGTCGCCTCGCGCAGCAGTCAGAGTCAGGAGTGTCAGTACCCGATCCGTGCCGCCTGCCCGATCGGTTCCGCGCATGCGTGCAGTGT
>JBBPCY010000035.1:10760798-10773878 GCA_037974405.1 Brachyalestes nurse
TCATTTTTATTTGAATGAACTGTATTTTGAACTAGTTCTTTTTCAGTGTGAACTGGCACAACACTGTATATATATATACATATATATACCTGCAGCTATAAACACCCCAGTAGCGTTTGTAATAGCTGCAGTCTGGTTGGACTGGGCAGCAAAGGGCTGCTGAAATGCCGCAGATATCAGCGGTTGTTGCGCAGCCTTTTGACCACGTGCTCTATACAGTGGATCACGTGCCAAACCGCGGAGAGAGATCGGTTCGGATCACGGATCAACAGTGATCTGTTGCACCACTAACTAATATATATATATATATATATATATATACATACAAACTTCTATATATTTTTTTGTAATATTTGTCATTTTATATATACTGTTGTGTTGTACAGCTTTTATTCTATTGGTTAGTTTAATTTACTGTTTCTACTTTCATCACTTGTTCTGTCCACTTTGCTGCTGTAATATTGCACATTTCCCACCTGTGGAACTAATAAAGGGTTCTCTTATCTTATCCTATCTGGGCAGCTGGTGGCCCACTGGTTAGGGAGTTGCCCCTGTGATCAGAAGGTTGTAGGTTTGAATCCCCGGACTGCTATTGGCACCGCGGAGGTACCATTGAGCAGATGGGTTTTCCTGTGGGGCTGAGTTTACCACTGGTCTGCTCTAATGCTCCTGTTAGACTGGACTGCAGGTTCTGCTGGGTTCTCCCGGTTCTGTTCTTGTGCTTCTGTTAGTCTGGACTGCAGGTGCTGCAGGCTGCCGCTGGTTCTGCTTGGGTCTCCCACTTCTGTTCTTGTGCTTTTGTTAGTCTGAATTGCAGGTGCTGCTGGGTTCTGCTGAGTTATCCTTGTTCTGTTCTTGTGCTCTGGTTGGTCTGGACTGCAGGTACTGCTGGGTTCTGCAGAGTTCCGCTGGGTTTTGTTCTTGTGCTCCGGCTGGTCTGGACTGCAGGTGCTGCTGGGTTTTGCAGGTTTTGTTCTTGTGCTCCGGCTGGTCTGGACTGCAGGTGCTGCTGGATTCTGCAAGGTTCTGCTGGGTTTTGTAGGTTTTGTTCTTGTGCTCTGGCTGGTCTGGACTGCAGGTGCTGCTGGGTTCTGCTGGTTTTTGCAGGTTTTGTTCTTGTGCTCCGGCTGGTCTGGACTGCAGGTGCTGCCGGGTTCGCTGGTTCTGTGGGTTCTGTGGGGTTGAGGCCTTGCACGCAGGCGCAGTGAGCACTGCCGCAGACAGGGGGCGTCAACATGGCGCCCTGAGGAACAGAGCATCGCTCAGAGCTCCAGCAGCAGCAGGAGGAGGAGGAGAGGAGAGGAGAGTAGAAAGAGTGCAGCCAGGAAAGGACCGTTCCTCTGCCGACACCGAGAGAAAGAAGAGAGAAGACGAAAGAAAACGCTTCTCTGGTAAGACGCGCTCGGATGGTTGTTTGGGAGCGAGAGCGCGGACAGGCCTCGGTGTAATCAGCCCGTGTTCTTCGCCCCGCTCCCGTCAGAGCCACCCGGTCCGCCGCATCTACGATCTCCCTGTCCGCCACAGTTTCATGCGGTTGGAGCCGCGGCTGGAGACCCAGAGCAGGTGAGAGACCAGCCGCTCCCCTCCGGAGGGCTGTCGAGTGGACATGTCGAGCGAGAAGCCTCTCCCGGCGCCCGGGTCCTCCTCTCTTTCAGAGCGGGAGGCGCCCCCGGGCTCGGCCGGCGCGGAGGTGATGGTGTCCGGCTCGGGCTCCGTGGTGCTGCCCGCCGGGGTCATCAACCCTTCGGTCCCGATCCGGAATATCAAGATGAAGTTCGCGGTGCTCATCGGCCTCATCCAGGTCGGAGAGGTCAGCAACAGGGACATCGTGGAGACGGTCCTGAACCTGGTGAGTCTTGCTGTTTTAACAGAACCGTGTTTTTAACAGAACCCTATTTTTAACAGAGCCGTGTTTTAACAGAGGATGGCATATGAGCTGTGCTGGCTGTGTCAGATAAAGGAAGGATCTGATATTCTGTGGCAGAACCCTGATAAAGAATGATCTGTTATTCTGTAGCAGAACCCTGATAAAGTATGGGCCTCTTATTCTGTAGCAGAACCCTGATTAAGTAAAGGTATCGTATTCTGTAGCAGAAGCCTGGTAAAGGAAGGGTCTGTTTTTCTGTAGCAGAACCCTGTTCTCGGAGGGGCTGCTGTTCTGTAACAGAACCCTGATGAAGTAATGGTCTCTTATTCTGTAGCAGAACCCTGATTAAGTAAAGGTGTCTTATTCTGTAGCGGAACCCTGATTAAGTAAAAGTGTCTTATTCTGTAGCAGAATCCTGGTAAAGGATGGGTTTGTTTTTCTGTAGGCAGAACCCTGTTCTCGGAGGGGCTGCTGTTCTGTAGCAGAACCCTGATAAAGGAAGGGTCTGTTTTTCTTTAGCAGAACCTTGTTCTCTGAGGGGCTGCTCGGGGGTCTTGTCTCTGTAATAAGGCCTTAATAAACACCGCATGGCCATTTCTGTTTTTTTTCTCTTAAACTGCGTTCAGAATTCGCCAGGCTGGAGGGAGCTGTCCGTTCCACCTTAAAAACGGTGCATCCAGGCGCCAGAGGGGAACTGCTGCACCATTTTTAAGGTGGAACGGGTCATTTATTCTAGTAACCAATTGTCATTCAGAACGATAGGCATCCATACAACCAAATCACACTGCTTACAGTATTGCACTCAGAAGTGTGGAGTGTGTGTGTGTGTGTGTGTTCGGACGCAGCCACAGTATCGACACGCAGGCCTGGAACAATGACTTTGCCAAATAGGCGCTCTCTCTCCCCCTCTGTCTCTCTCTCTCCCCCCTCTCTCCTGGATGCTTTGTGTCTCCTCTGTTCCTAGCAGATACAAAGAAGGGCCAGACTGAATGCATCAGGACTGTGATATAGGTTCTGATGAGAAAGACGAGTGTTATTTATGGTTGTTATTTATGGTTGTTATTAGTGGTTCCGTGGTGATGAGAGATGGCTGAATTTATATTCGAGTCGGGTGAAGGGGGGGTCTGTTTTTTTCGTTCACTGCTTTCCGTCCGTCCTCCCGTCACGGCTCCATCTCTTATTTAGTATTCAGTGAGGCTGCAGGCCCCGGACTGGTCCTGCATTACAGCAGGGTTCGGGATTTTCAGCAGCCGTCTCTCTCCAGCTCGTTATGAAACGGTCCTCCATGTGAAAAACCGCTCTCTGGAGGGAATGGCGACGGTGGGCTCCGGAGGGTTTTATTCTTCATCTGTGATTCCCTACCTGGACTGGGCCTGTGAACGCGAAACATAAACGAGTTTGAAGGAGTAAACGGTTGTTTTTATGTTTTGCCTTCCCCTCGCAGCCGCGTTCCTCTGGTTGCAGAGATGGTGGAGTCGGTTCTTTTGAACCGAGTCCGGCTGAATCGAAGTTTTTGAAGCATGAACGTGATGTGTGCCCAAGTTAGGAGGCCAAAGGGGCCTAATTAAAGGTCTTAAATTACGCTTTAACAAGTTCGGCTCATAAAGTGTCACATTATCGCAGTCTATTTGTGTAGAATGATCTGTTTGTGTTCACTCCCTGCAGACTTGAACCGGCTCCTTTTGTTCAGTAGCGGGTTTGTAGTAACTTGTGTGTTGATTCTTAGTCAGCAAGCTGAGACACAGACCAGCTCTCTGAACCCAAAACCATCGAGCATGGGAGAGATGGAGCTAAAGTTCACCTGACTTGTCAATCAGTGAATCTCCGAATCGGACGTTGGATGCGGGTGATTCGAAAGAATCGGTTCAGTCGACTGAGTCGAACGCCCCATCCGTGCTGCAGAGCTGAGAGGGTTTTACGCTTTAGTGCATGACGTAGGTGAACAGCTTCCTCTGCTTCCTTGTGAATGTGGCACTGGGGGGATGGAGGGCACACTGCAGAATATTCAGAGCTGCTGGAGTCTGCTGTGCTGTGGCTGCTCCATGCATGGGCAGGCAGGTGGCTGTGCAGGAGGGGTAGGTGTGAGGGGGGATGGAAGGTGGGGGGAGGTGGTTGCTGCAGTGGCGATGCGCTTGGAAACCTGTAGCCTCTATCTGAGTGCTTGCCAGGCACCGCAAGCACTGTTGGTAGTGCTGTAGGTGGGCCAGACCTTCATGCATTATTCAGCCTTGGCTCAAACCGCAGGCCTGTAGCCGAGCGCGGGCCCGGGATCGATCCCCCAAATGCCGTTTGTAGAAGGAGATGCACCCAGTCGCCCTAATTAATAGCCTGTTCCGCGAAGCCTGAACCGCAGGAACCCAAGGGAGCTTCCTGGAAAAGCATGATTGAAAAGAATGGATGTCAGTGTCTAAGTTAAGTTGGTTGGTTTTGTGGTCTGATCTCGAAGGTGGTGACCAGTCATGTTCACATACTATCCCTAAACAGTCCAGTGAAGTGGCTGATGGGGAACTTTCACACATGTACACTCACTTCGCTGAGAATACCTGACGAATGCTTCAGGACTGAGAGATAGCCGCCAGGAAACGTGGACCCTAGGAAGAATAGCAGGCAATTTTGTTTCGGTTTTTGTTTCACACACATGGGAATGAAAAGCTGTTGATTTGTTTTTCCTCATGTTTCTGTTTACACGAGTGCTGTGTGCTCTGGTCCATGATCTGATGCTCCAGCCCTGGTTTTACTCGCACAGCAGCAGTGAGCTCGCTGCCACGTGGGGAAAATGCTATAAATAACAATAGTTTTCTTAATTTCAGCTGAAAGTGTGGCTCTGATGACGTTTTCCACTGAGACCATTTTCCTGATTCGCATAAACTCTGATGTGCGTTTGATATTAGATAACACCATGAATAAAGGAGAACAGGACTCATTAAGAACTAACAGGGACATTTTTAGTCAGTGCAGCCAGGCACACACACTACATATTAGCCCGTTCTAGGAAAAAAAAAAAGTTCAGCCCCAACTCTCTCCGGACCTGTACAGAGCCGGCCAGGCCTCTGCAGCAGTTCTGTGAGAGTGTGGTGCAGTTTGAGGCTCCGATTGAGCACTCAGAGCAAAAAGAATGAACTGAAGGTCTGAAATGACAGCGCCGTTTGTGTTGACATGAACATGTTGGGGTTATTGTGGGGTTCTTTTTGTTTATTTTTTTGTGTGTATGGGTTTGTTCACCCTCTGGTAGAATCCTAGATAGATCTTAAACAATAAAAATATTGATATCAGTAAAGTTGTCACAGTTTTATGATCCCAGTCCTGTGTGAATGCACATTTAAGGACACGTGTGGTCCCGTGTCATCCTCAACCTTTGCGTGGCCAGCCCTTCCATAGCCCTTGGACAAATGGTACACTGTGAAGCAGAACATTCGAGAAGGGATCTTATTAAGGGGGACGGATAAAGGAGTGTCTTTTGGCCTTTTGATGTAGACTTGTAAGCATGTTCAAATGCCAGAGAGCTCCGCAGGGTTCAGTCTGCAGTAAACACGGCCTGTGAATTTACTCCGTTGCATCAGAACCAATGCTGGCGTACTGGTGAGGCTGTTCGGATTTTTCCTGAAGCAGCCTGTTAAGAAGAACGACTGTAAACGATTTGAAAAAAAAAACCATCGGATAGGATTTCCCATAAATCTGTGTCCGATTGTATAGTCATTTCTGGATATCTATCTGGTTGAGTAGGTCATATGAAGACTTTCCTGATGCTGCTGGGTTGTCCCCAGTGGAGCTGACATACTTGCTATTGTAGTCTTAGCAGCAGCAGCAGCCTCCCACTGTTCACTCTCAGACAAACCCAGCCAGAAGTGCTAGGAGCAAATGTTTGAACTGTTCTGTTCCAGTGAAGTCATATAATGCATACTTTTCATCTTACTAGAGAACTACACATTATTTCATCATGCACTTGCCTTTAACTACAGGGTGGCAATGCTTTCAAGTCAAGTCTGGTAGACCCTTCTCATCCCAGCTGAATACAGTACAGCAGAGAAATTATGACTTATTTGTACCATATGGTTCAACAGACAGACAGACAGCAGCACCTTCAGTCAGACACACTGAATGTGATAAACAAGCGTATAAATACATTTTATTTTCACCCATGGAAAGTGGATTGCCTTATTTTGCCAATATTTTCAGTTGGATGTTTGAGTTTATGCACCAAAACCTTTCATAATTCATTTTTCATGACCATTTCCCAGTCTCTGGTTATTCATACTAATTAAACGGCCTATTTCTGCTACTGGCCCTTTAAAACGGAAGTCTATAAATGACCTGTGTTCTGATTTTCTGTGCTGTTATTGGACCTCATTCCGAAAGCACCCAGGACGGATGGGCTGAGCTGCTCCAGGCTGAATAGGTGGATATTTGTAAATGTGCTGGAGTGTGTGATATCACTAAAGCCATTTGAAACGGTTTCTGCTGTGAAGTTTCCATATCGTGCTGGAACCTGTGCAGTGGGGTGTGAACAGGTTCGTCTTCTACGATATCGGCCCTTTCAGTGGAAAACTGTACATGGTTCCTAATTATAGGACTGTTCATGTCAATGCAGCGGCTGCTGGACAGGGTGGAAAAGGGGACACTGGACATTGTGGCAGCAGTGAATATGTAAATAGGTGTGAATAATACAGTAACATAATACATAATATTAACAATTAAATAATAACTAAAACGTTGAGGACCATTTGTGTCTCAGAGGGAGCAGAGCTTCAGCAGTGAACAACACACACCATCATTACAGAGAGAAACATTACTGGGTTTGATGAAGATAGTAGTCGACTTTGCACATAAAGTTGTAGGTAAAATTACTTCCAGCGAAGCACAGAAAACGACTCACCTCTGAGAACCTTTTCCGTTTTCCTCGTACCTTCCCAGAGATGCAGGCTGAAATGGTAAATTGGCTTGATAACATGTTATATTGCCTAAAGCTTTTTCATATGACGACAGAGCAAAAATAAAAAAATAAGAGGTGAAGAGAGAATTCTGGCAAAGCTTTCAGAATTGTTCACGAGCGGCGATGAGAGCCAGATGCCCGAAGCGTTAAATGCCTGTAAGAACTCCACCACAGAAAGTTATTTCATACAGTGCTTATGAATATGAGCCGTTCTTTTAAGGCTTTGGGCAAAACTGTATTTAAACGCATTCTTGGCAGAGAGGGACGTACAGGGTGTTGAAAGGACAAATTGTTGCCAGATAACTAATTTTTTCTAGATTTACAGTTTCACCATAATGAATATTGTATAAAAATTCAGAAGATGTGTTCTGGATAATGAATAAAATGGCTATATTGATGTCATGACCCCTGGTTCCCATCTCCACCACTGTAAAGAATCCACTGTAAGAATTCTGTGTTTCTGGTGCATCACAGTTGCTCACGACATCCCATTTAGAATGATGTTCATTGAACAGTGCAGAAAATTGATACAGTTAGAATGAAAAATCAGTGTCATATTGGTCAGGAACTAAGGTCTACAGGGCATCGGCGTTTTGGTGCAGTTGGCAATAAAAAAAATGTAAATGCTGCAAATAAACACTTCATATTGCACTAAATGTTGACAGTTCGTGTTTCTAAGGACATGAATGAATTGTAAGGGGCCCGAAAATAATGCTACCGCTAGTAATCATGTAAGAAAGACTTGAGACGGTGTGAGGAGGTGAAAAAGAACGGTCCCGTGTTTGTGAAGTCTCTCTTTAAGGCTCTTTTACACAGACCCCCACGCCGCCGCCGAGGGCTTGACGTTTCCTACTCTCTTGCCATTACACAAGCATCATTGTTGCCATGGGAATGGCACCATGGGACTTAGCTGCTTGCTTCCCACCGTACCAACTGTTGTCAGCTGTTTTTCCGGCTGCGCCAATAAAGAGACAAGGACGCGGACACAGACCACAGGGACTTCGTGCTCAGAATTTATTTTCTTTTACTCACCTTTTTTTTTTTTATAATGATGGATATTAATGCAGAAAGCAGTGAACACCTTTAGGAGGGGACACCTTGCTCTCTCTCTCTCTCTCTCTCTCTCTCATGACTGAGCTGATGTGACTGTCTCTCTGAGGCAATGTCTCATTATTCCCTTCCACACTCTGCAAAATCGCCAAGGTCGGGATTGCAGGCTGAAGATCACACAGTCAGCACAAACGCTCCTCACAGTACAGCACGTTAAGCCCAGCACCACCACCCAGCGCCAGCTGCCACATCACACTTTCATATTTTATTGATTGATTCTTCCACGGCCACATGACATTTCTCTGGTAATTGTATCCAGGGCAACAAGATCCAGTGCTCTAAGAGTGGAAACCACAATAGACGTACGACATATAAGCAAACGTGTACACACTCACTGTCTCGAAAACAATATATTTGATCAGCACAGTCCCAGAGTGTGCGTGTGTAGTTCTGTCCACTACTCGTAGGCCTGCAGTGCATCACGTTACCTCCAGCCCACATTAGAGTGTGTGCTGTGCTACTTCGGGTTTAAAAAAAGCCCGTTAGCCCATTCAGCTGCTGTGTGTCTGTAAGGATGCACATGCTTTACGCCAGGGATGTCCAATCAGCACGGTCTGGCAGCATGTTTTCCTACCAAACGGGTCGTTTGTTTCAGTCAGTTATCTGTTTAATCTGTTGTTTTCAGTCATCTCACAGTTGATTTGTTGAACGAGTTCCTGCTTTGTTGTAATAAAAACCTTATGCAGTCACATGTTTAATCAAGTTAGACTTGTGCGTTTATTAAACACGGCTGTTCTTTTTTTATGTTGAATTGTTCACTAGCCAAACCACAGTGTTGTAGTGTTTAAAAGCTTCCATTGCATGACACACAAACACAAGCTAACACAACAAGGAAAGCTAGTTAGTTTTTGTAACCATTATGTGGCATTAAAGGGGACCTATTATGCAAAACTCAGTTATAAAACCAGTTATAACAGGTCTATGGGCTATAAAACATGTTCATAAAGTTCTTTGAACAAAATCACTCTCACATAAGGAGAATTATTCTTCACAGTTTCAGTCCCGTTCAGAACACGCCGTTTCAGGGATCTGTCCCTTTCCTGCAGATAAGCTGTTGCTGGCCACGCCCCACCATCCCATGCTCCGCCCACCCCTTACGCTGCTCGTGACAAAACGAAACTTGACTGCAAAAGAAACACAAAATTCATTATTTGACTCGGCTTATCTGTGCTCCTAAAACTAGCAGACAAAATGGCGGATCTTCAACTAATCTAGGGGGCGGGGTCTCGACAGAGGAGAACTTCATGAACATGAATATGACTAAAGTGGGTTTTGCATAATAGGAATAATTTCTTTAGAATATACACATTTTCACTTCACCCCAAACGTGAATGATTGGTCCAGAACTCAATAGGTAGACTCTGGACAGCAAATGTGTCTGGCTGAAATAATCAGAAAATGTGTTTTTTTTTCTTTTTTTGCACAAATTCCTCCTTTAATCTCTTATTGTTAGTCCTAAACTCTGCTTGTTTATTTCCAAGAGACCTTTACGGTCCAGCAGTTTTCACCTGCAATAATATCAACCCAGAATAGAAAATCGATCCTCAGACATAAGCTGCCGTAATCAGTTATTCACAGGAATCCTAGATGTGGCAGTGGTTAATCGAGATGAGATAAAGGCTGTGATAATCTTCTTTATTTCTACAACAGACGCACTACTTTCTCCCCTGCCTCTTTAATGAAGCTCAGGCTTCACCCTCTCCGTGTCCTCTGTCCTGGTGTGACTGCAGGCTCTCTCTGTCTGTGGGCCTGGCAGGACTCAGGATGTTCCTCAGCTGGTGTGGGAAGCAGAGAGAGTGGAACTCTTTGGCTTGGCTTGTTTTGTTTATGCAGCGGCTCGGCCTGGAGAAGTGCCGCTCGTTAACGACCGAGGGAGCGATTTCATTAAGCCGAGGAGTTTCATTAGGGATGAGCCGCAGACAGACAGACCGATGTGTCATCTGTCATTATTGACCAGACACCTCCAGTCATTAGTTGCGTACAGGCGGATGATCTATGCCTCCGCTCTTGCTCTTAATCAGGGGAAATGCTTTGTGCAAATGAGCCGTGTTTACCGATGAATCACTCATGAAACAATGGGACGTGCCTCTTTGTCTCTTCAGTGTTTGTGTCTGCGTCGCTGTAAAGTTGATGTTCAGTAGCACTGATTGGGTTGTGGAGTGCACAGGCCGGCTCAGATTAATCTGAAAGAAAAAGTGTGATTGCATCACAAGTGTTAGAGAATGAGGCGGTGAATACCTCATTGTGTTTCATTGGAAGGAGTGCAAGGAACAAATCACGCCTGACGCTCAACCCTGACACACTTATTCTGTACTAGTCAAAGACGCCTGATTTACATAGCAGACAGTATTTGGCTTGTTATTGGTTACAAGGTGTGTGCAGTCAGAGTTTCCACTCGCTGGACGGCTCTGTACAGAACGGCTCACCATAGCCTGGTGTGTCCTGTAAGCTGGAGGTATCTTTCCCGTGGCGGACCATCTGCAGGCCAGGCAGACTACCCCACTGCCTCTTCTGCAGGGAATGGGCATAAACGTAGTTCAGTTAGACTATATTATAGTACAGGACTGTATACTGTAGAAATGAAGGGTCGTCCTCTCGGTATCCTCTCCAGCTCACTGTGGTCAAACCTGGAGAAGCTTTGATCAAGTCCAGCGGCTGGTGCTGACTTCAGCTGGACTGCTGAGTGTTTAACGTTCTTAAGGCGCTGTTTCTCCATTCTTAGAATGCACAAGCGCAAGGGTTTCAAAGGACGCTACAATAAATAACCATTTGATAAAGAGGAAGCACTATTTTTTTACACTAGTTAAATCACATCAATTAAAGTCTTTGGCTAAAATAAACAAAATGCTGTCTGTAGTAAACATGCTTCCTTGCCTCCTCCAGCAGTGCTGTGGGCCATTTAACTGTAAATGTGTGATGGGCTGTACGGAGCGACATTTTCCTCTTTAAAGGCAAGGGAACTCCCTCCTGATAGTGTATCTTGAAGGTTGGAGGAACTTTGAAATACCCGCAGCTGTATTTGTAGGATTGTATGATGTATTTGTGTACTGCTGGGTATTGATGGGTACACTGAAAAAGGCTTGAAATCAGGTAAAATCAAGTTGCCCTGAAGTTCTAGGCCAAGATGCTCCTGTAAGCAATACGCAAGCATTTTTCTTTAAATGTATACGTCATTGTAATATATTTTCAAGCGCTTTTGGACCATTTCCTATGGACCGTTCTTCTTGAATCTTTTGTAAAGGATGGCTTTTCTTTATTTAAAAAGGAAAAAATGGAGAAAGTCAAAATGTCTTGACAGCAACCAAAAGATCGCTGTGATAAGCTAGTGGACCTGTTAGAGCTAGACGTGCCAAGTCACGTGTCGGCCTGGTCTTTCTGCCCTCGTCACCGTGTTTGCGTTCGGAGTGTGTGGCCTGCTGCAGAGAGTGTGAAAGACCGAGGGCCTTTTCTCAAGTCAGTGCTAGCAGTGCACGCCATGGCTCATGACATTTGCATCCAGCACACATGTGAGCCCTGACCCGTTATCAGGCTCATCCAGACGCCTCCTAAACGGCTGTGAAGGGCTGAGCTGACCTCACTGATCTGCAGTTAATGGCAAATTCCTCACAAGGCCCTGTTAACTGGGCATGGCGAGTCAGGTATGCGTATCTGAGCCTCCTCGTTGTTTTGGAGGACGGCCACTGACTTACGCTTGGCCCTGTGTTTTGCACAGCCTGCTGATGGCTGATGCTACATTTAGAAGTCGTAATAGAGATGACTGTGCTTCCCTGGAGGGCTTGTTTGTCCAGGCAAGGCACAGAGGGAGCACCAGTGTTGATTTCTTGTACAATACGGCATGCCCAGACTCAGCCTGACCCTATAATCTCTCCCCTTGGACATTAAAAATGACCGTGAAGAGTTCAGTATCCGCTCAGACAGGGGAGCTTGTTACCCTGCTTCTGTGTTAAGGGTGAGATTAGTTATTTGGTTTACTGTTTAAAAGAATCTGGGTCAGTTCTCATTCATGAATTAAACAGCAGTCACTCAGACACGGCGTCGGATGAACGGCGAAGTGAGCATTAGAGTGCAGTTTAAGCCTGAACAGAAGTTCGAATTGTCTTCAGAAAGTAGCCCTAAGGCACCCGAAGGCGTCTGATGGACTTGGAGTGAACTCTGCCGGAAGTTCTCAGACTCCGTGTTTAATTTGTACATGAGCAGGTGATGCAACTTCTGCTGGACGTTGGTTGAAGATCGGCACTCACCCAAAAGCGCCGTGAGAGAGATCAGACGAGTCCCCGCCGCCTCAGTGTGGCGGCTGCAGCCGGATCCTGACTGTGCTGGAAACGCCGGGTGTTCTTAGTAAAGCTAATCCCATGAATGTAACGTGACGTTAAGATTGTGTCCCGATAGCGACAGTAACACAGTCCATCAGGCACCTTTATATGGAGCACAGCACTGGAGGAAAGGGCAGCTGGCAAAACCAGACTTCAGCACCAGCACCTTAACAGACACACTTTATTCGAATTAAACACGAAGAACCTCTGAACACAAATTATAAGTGGTACATACGTGTTAAGTTACGTTGTGTGTCTTATAAAAACGGCAAGTTATAAACACATCTGCTGTACTTTTACATGGTTTTCACCTACAGAAGAGCTTGAACCACTGAATGTATTTCTCCACATTATGACTAGGCTTGGGATGGTTTCATCGCTGTGTTCATTATCAGCAGCACTGTGGGAAAGTGTGGAGGAATTGGAGGCTTCACTTCACAAAAGGAGTAATCAAACGACGAGTGTCTGGGTTTTTTTCTAGAAACCGAATGAATAATTTTTTGCGTAAATCCCTGCTCTTTTTTTTGTGCTTTTTTTTGTGGCAGTATATAATTTTTTACGCATTTTTGTGCTAAATTAAGAAAATGAGAATGTACTAACGTACTAACTAATATTAATGTAAATTCAGCTAAATTTCCACATAAACTGTATACATTTTTACTGTAGAGAGAAAAAAAGTAACTGTATACTGGCAGCTGCAGTCCAGAATTCAGCATCAGAACAGTTTCAGTGTGGAGCGTCTCGAGTGTTTCTCAGAGTGTTCTCTTTTTTGTTTTCGTTTAATTCTTCTTAAAGCTCTGTATTTTTATTACTGTAAATTAAATGAATTTATTACTGTATTTACCTGCTTATACCAAAGA
>JBBPCY010000035.1:10777848-10793331 GCA_037974405.1 Brachyalestes nurse
GTGTGTGTGGGAGCAGTGGAAGGTGTGTGTGTGTGTGAGGAAGAGAACTGTAGGGTGTGTGTGTGTGTGTATGTGTGTGTGTGTGTGTGTGTGTGTGTGTGTGTGTGTGGGCAGGCTGGTGTGAACGTTCAGTCATCAGCCACTCCTCCACAGATGTACTGAACAGGTGCAGTACTTTAGCTCCGCCCCCAGCCAATTCTCACAACCAATCAGAGACAAGAGAAAATACAGCCCTGTTACTGTACCAGCTGACTTCATCTTTCATTGGAGCATGTTATAATACCAGTAATGCCAGTAGCGTCTTTTACAGCACAATCCAATGAGACGCAGCCGGTTTGATGCATAACTTCTGGGCATCATGCATTTCTCAAAGCTTAAATGATCATTTTAATACTTGAAACCGTGTGTGTGTGTGTGTGTGTGCGTGTGTGTGTGTGTGGGAGGCATGCTGGCCAATCAGCTCCTGAAGCCCAGTTTCTGAGTCATAATAGGTTTGATATCTGACCCATCAAGTGCTGAAGATGGTCTCAGGAATTTTTTTTTCTTCTCAATTCATGCCATGTATTTAAGAAGCTCACTCAGAGACTTCATTCACCACAGCGGTCATCGTGCACTGCTTGTGTTCCTCAGTGGGTTCCTGCCAGTCGACTGTGTGTTAGCGGACGCTGCTTAGACTGTGACTCCGCTGGCAGTGTTGTAAAGGGAAGTGTTGATGAGTTTATTAACGGCTGTGCAGTGCCTCGGCCATCCTGTGTTTAATTACTGAGGTGAGTCTCACACTGGCCTTATCGATCCACTGGGTCCTGTCTGATAGGACGTCAGCCGCCGGTGGCTTGGTTTATTATTCGCTGCAATATGTGTTTTACACGAGCGGTGTGTGCATTTCTCCCTGAAACACACACACACACACACACACTCACAAAGCACTCTGTCCTGGGGAACTGGGAATTCTTTGTCTGTTTCTCGTTCCCCTCCTCCATTCTTTCCTTTTGTTCCTCAGTTCCTGTCCCTTGCTGACACATTACTGCAGCTCGCAGTGATCAGGCCATCGGAGGCCGGAGTGTTGACGCAGCAGCCTCAGCTGCACTGTGTCTCTGCTTTATTTCCGCACAAACCTAACCTGGAGCGGTCTGAAGGCTGTTTAACCTCCAGGCTCCTCGGGTCGGTGCTGACTCGTGCACAGTCTCAGTTTCTCCAAACCTTCAGGTCATCTAAGCCCTAAAATCCAGGGCCGTTAGCTGCCCTGCTGATCTTCTGCCAGAATATTATTTTTCTCCCAGGTAACACTACTTTGGGCAGAATACGATCATTTATCTGGTGTAGACAGTGTACAATAAATACACAAAATATATGATATAAAAAGATGTGCCTAAATCGATGTTGGCAACAAGACCAACGAATCACACTCCAAGATTTTCTCAGTATGTCACAAGAAATATTTTTTTAATTTGACATCTTATACGTTCGAACGGGCACAAAGAGCCGGCAGTGCCTTGTATAAAAATACTCTTAAAATCTGTGCATACAGATGATTTTGATAGGAATGATCTTAAACAGGACTGACTGTGCTCTCTTTTATGCAGCTGTGACAGTTTTAGTGACTTTCTGTGATGTCATTTGTCTGGATAACATCAAAATATTTCCCAGATATGAATCTACATGTGGGCCGTATGGCGGCAGCTGGTGACAGCGCTCTTACTGCCCAGATAAATATTGTGACCGGACATTAGCCCAGTACTGTGACAGCTGACATAGTCTTGGTATGAAACCACACCGTAATTTCCATATAAGTTAAAGCAGTTATGTGCTGCTACTCAGGCTGATTAAAGCTTGATGTCGAGATTCGTTAGTGAGGGGACGCTCTTTCATGCTCTTTCTCATCTGTCATGACGCTGATTTGCTGTGACATGTTGATTGACTGCGGCTGCAAAGGGAAGCCCAACAGAGCGGTGGGAGCTGCCGGGACCCCTGGGCTGCGTGTCCCGAGGGCTTGTGTGGGATTGGACGAGCAGATGGCCAACAGGACAGCTCCTGCTCCCACTCATGAAAATCCAATCAGAGATAACAAAAGGCCTTCTCTGCCGCCTTCATTGATCAGTGTGTGTGTGTGTGTGTGTGTGTGTGTGTGTGTGTGTGTTTCTAGGAGTGTGAGTGACAGTGAGAGATTGGCTGCTCTGTTCCTGACATGTGACTGCTTGTGTATGTTAACAATAAGACTTTGGTTGAGGTATCAGGGGAGAGAGAGAGAGACAGAGAGAGAGAGACAGACAGACAAAGAGAGAAAGTGCGAGAGAGAGACAGAGACAGACAGAGAGAGAGAGAGAAAGAGAGAGAGAGACAGAGAGAAAGTGAGACAGAGACAGACAGAGAGAGAGAGAGAAAGAGAGAGAGAGACAGAGAGAGAAAGTGAGACAGAGACAGACAGAGAGAGAGAGAGACAGAAAGAGAGAGTCAGACAGAGACAAAGAGAGAAAGTGCGAGAGAGAGACAGAGACAGACAGAGAGAGAGAAAGAGAGACAAAGAGAGAGACAGAGAGAGAAAGTGAGAGAGAGAAAGTGAGAGAGACTTAGAGAAAGAGAGAGAGAGAAAGAGAGAGAGAGAAAGTGAGAGAGACTTGGAGAAGGAGAGAGAGAGAGAAAGAGAGACAGACAGCCACAGAGAAAGAGAGGGAGAGAGAGAGAGAAAGAGAGAGAGACATAGAGAAAGAGAGAGACAGAGAGAGAAAGAGAGGGAGGCACTGTTTGAAAAGGACTCCCCTGGGACAGAGGGACTGAGACAGTCTGCTACAGGGTTCCACAGAACAGACCTGCCGTGCTGGGAAGTGCAGAAGGGGCCTTTCAGGAACAGAGGTCTTACGGCATCAGTAGGAAATGAGGTTTATTCTATTCCCTTTCATCCAGGAGTGCCCCGTGGTTATGTCCGAAGAGAAAGAGCCGTATACAGCGGAGATCCGTTCCTATGACAGTGGTGTAACCCGAATTTTGTTGCAAGTGGAAACACACCTTAGCATCAGTCACTTACCAATCCTAACACAGCTGTAACATCTATAAACACCAAGATTTTACACTAAAAACTGAGCCTTTCTGACCCAAACCCTCACCACCTCAGTCCTGCACTGACCTGAGGATTATCCAGACCCTGGAACACAAATGATCGTGATCATGCTGCTGGACACTAGAGAGGCAGCGCTAGGCTAAGCTGTTGCAAATTGCAGCATCACAGTGTGAGAGTGTGTTGTCACACCCCTACAGAATCCTTATGGCTGATCCACAGCTGTGTCCCTGGTCATGTTTGGCCACGGTGATCATTATCCAGTCGTCCACATCCCATATTCCCATCTCTACCATATTCCTTCCATTCCGATTCAACTCAACAAATAATTATGCCCTCCTAGAGCTGAGACAGGTGCATCAAAGCGGAGGGGAAACGGTGCCCAGGGCGACGTTTCCCTGTGGCTAGCATTGACAGCCGCTGTCAAACTCCTTTAACTCCTTTAACATGCTCCTGGCACTGATAGCACACTCCAGCTCCCCTGTAGCCACAACATGAAACCCACCTTCCTGTTCGTGGCGTAATGTTTCATATTCCTCTTGAGCTGTGAGAAAGTGATGAATGTGGCAGGGAAAGCCGTCCAGGCCTGGAGACGCGTGAGGACGCTTCGTTGGAGCCGCTGGGTACTTCGTCTTATCTGCTGGAGTGGTTCAGAGGTGGGCCCGACCGTAAACGCGGCGGCGGTGGCGGCGAGGGTCCCGTCTGGACTGAATCTGGGTCTGTGGGTAGAGTGCAGACGGAGCTGAGAGGACTGGGCTGCCTGTAAACCACTGTGTAATTACCGACTCTCTCGTACCCTCAGTATCCTCGCTCTCCTCCTCCTGTTGGTCTCTGAAAAGCTCCTCTTGGCTCCCATTAAGTGCTTAATCTGTGATCTCGTGTCTTGATTCGGCTCTCACCGCACAATGGGTGCAAATTACCTCAGGGAGGCGAATACGTAATTAGCTCTCTCTCTCTCTCTCTCTCTCTGCAACAGGCCGGCCTGGTCCCCTTTGAAGGTTCCGATTAATGACGAGGCTCTTCAGTGGCCCTTTGTCCCGTGCACAAGCTAATGGCAGCTAATGGCTGGCCAGTCAAGCTCTTGTGTCCTCTCCCCTCTGACCTGAGCTCAGTGTAATTAAAATGAGCTGTAATACGGGCGTGTGCGTATCAGATGGTGCGAGGATTAAGAAATAAACAGTTCTGGGGTGAACAAGGGGCACGGAAAGGAGCACCTGTGTCTGCAGGAAGCCGGGGTTGTGGGAGTGCTGCTGCTCTCTCTGCTTTTTACAGGCTGAGGCTACAGACCGGGTGTAGCTCCCTGTTTGTGTTTATTATTAAATCTGTCACGCCACAGATAGCTGTGCTCCCAGCATGAAATTCCTTGTTTACACTCTGCAGTTTTTATTTGGTTCCTCTTCGCTGATTTTTCCTGTTTCAGGTTTGGAGCTCATTAAAATCTTCTTGCTTATCTGGTTGTCTGCTTTTCCTTCGAAGCTTCCTTGCCTACTGATCCCAAAACCTTTCTGCTTGATCGAGTCATGATCATGCTCGTTTTGAGCTGAGGAGGGAAAGCTGAAGGAGGGAAGGTTTCCGAAGACCGCATTTGTCTCGAACCCATCTTTCCTGACCACTCCTCCTCATCAGTCTGCTCTGTGAGGCTGAGGTTCATTACCAAACACAATGAAACACGATGTACTTAAAATGTGTTAACCCTGCCTTCATTTGGCCCTGAAAATACACCAAACCCCTTCATTTGAATTAAGTGGACATTCATTTGTGAAACAGACTCCTTATTTTTAGCTTAAAATTAAGATGTCAGTGTGAAACCCCTTAATCTTACATTTAAGGTGTTAATTCAGGAGGTTCTATTATTTAAGGGGCACATTTGGAAAAGGACAGGGAAAGTTCAGTAGTTTTACCCTTTAATCACATTATTCTGTGCACTTTTCCCTTCCTTTTCCTTCTTGTCCTGTCTGGGAAATGAAGGTCAAAATGAAGGTGATTTGAAGGGGTGAAATGAAGGCGTTGGGTTTTGTAGTGTTTGACCTCACACAGTCCTGCCCTCCAGCCCAGGGTTCGGGGTTCACCTTCAGGACGAGGTGCAGGGCACTGCAGGACCAGGAGCGCGGCGGCCTGGGGAAGACTTGGCCTGGCTGGTTTGATAGAGCAGCCTCCTGTGGAGAGGCCAGAGGAAGCGAGGGCTGCAGTTTGCAGACAGTCAGGCCCTGAGTGGGGTATGAAATAGGCAGTGCCAGACTTTGAGAGGAGAGAGAAAAAAATAAAGTGATGTTGAGTGGTTCTGCACAGCAGATGATCAAACCTCACTAATTCCTCAAAGATCCGAAATGGAAGCACTTGAGAAGCTCGACTTCAAGAAAGACGGGGCATAAGAGGCAAACAGGGCACATATAGTGGCTCAAGGGTGGATCAAGGTCAGCTTATTTGTTGGAAGTGCTCGGAAAATAGTGGCGAAAAGACTAAAATGTTCAGGGCAGTGGTAACTACACCTTGCTTGGGAACTGGGCTAATATGGTCCCTCTCTAGACTTTAAAAAGAGCAAATGGGGCTGATTTGCTACTTTATTACTTTGTATGTCTTTCGAAGGATGTGCCTGGTTTTATCCGTTTTCCCAGATGTTGGCCAGATCATTGTATCCCAGAACTATACCGGCGCACTCCTGCCACCATCTGTGTGTGAGGGGTTGGAGATTTGGGCCTGATCCGCGAGTCGTGGCGTGTCTGCCCTTGTCCTGACTGTCCGTGGGAGGCTTTAGTGTTCCAGAGCTCCCTCTCTCCGACGCCGAGCCGCACGCCAGCACTGGTGGAGCCTGTGCCAGATGCACCCCTCCGCTTGGCACCGGCCGCTCTGAGTGGATTGCTAGACTTGCAGTTGCATAATTAGATGCTCAGCGGTCCGCTGGAACAGGTTTTTCCTTACACCTCCGGATATTCCCGCAACTCCAGCTCTGCCTCTAATTACGCTGTTCATCAGTCCTCCAGGCTGAAAGCTCAGGACGTGCTGCGGAACCATGTCCTCGCATTGCGTTGTCGTTCATTTATTTGTTTAAAAAGAAACACGGCCTGTTATGGTTCTGACTCTTCATGCTTAGTGCAGCGCAGCTTCCTCCAGGAAGAGAAAAGCTTTTTTGTGTGGCCTTCTGTCCTGCGAGCCGCGGGAGGCCTGGGGAAGCAGGCCCTAATTGCTGGGGCTCAGATGTTTGCTTATGAGCCTGTGGAGTCCTTTGACCTGCAGAATGAATGGCTGCGAAGAGGAGATGAGAAGAAACTGACATCCTCGCATGAAGGTCACCTCAGACAGCCTGAGAGAGCGACCTAAACTCTGGAAAGATTTTAAAGGATGTTAATACAGTAATCCCCCAGTTTTGCGCGGATCAGGACTCGCCGATTTTTTTTGAGAACCGAACTCATAGTTTTACGCGGAAATCTTCACCATAACGCGGAAACTGCAAATATCCTCCGGCTTTTTTTGCTTTTTTGTGGCAAGAAATTTTTTTTCTGGATGTTTTCACCTCGCCGCATTGTCCCAATACTTTTGTCCCGCGACCTTCCGAGTTGCATATCTCATTTGTATTTTTAGCCCGAGTAGATCAGGTTTTATTCCCCGAAAACCGGGTGTCCCACCCCAAGTTGCATTTCTCGGCGGGGAATTTCAATTAAAAGACAGGTTTACCTTGAAAAGAGGCGAAAACGGGTTTACCTTTACATTTTCTTTAAGGGTAATGCATTAAACTGAGTTTAAAATGAAAGTAAAGTGTTCTGGGAGAATGTTTGGGGGCATTTTTTCTTAATCCTACTCCTGGAAGGGGCGGGGCCCAGCCATGCACAGTGTTACCCCTTGCCCAAAAACACCTGAACCAGTAAAAGGCCTGATGACCAGTCTGTCCGGAGCTGCAGCATATGGACATAAATTGCTATGTTTAAAGTCGCTGGTGACTAGAATTCTGACACATTAAATTATGATTAAAATAATACTAATTTTTTTGCTGTTCAGTTAAAGAGAAAATCCTTTCACTGATGTGCAAACTCAGTCTTTTCATCCATTCATGATCTAAGCTGCTTATCCTAAACAGGGCTGCGGGAGTCCTGGAGCCCGTCCCAGAGAAGCACCCTGGACAGGTTGCCAGTCCATCGTGGGGCGGGGATGTGGAAATAAAAAGAATAAAATATGGATAAGGATTTTAAGGATCTCAGTATTCCTCGAACAGCTTTTCTATGCAAAATGAATTAGTGCTTCAGGTTTGTTGTGACACCTTTTTACAGGTTAGTAGGAGGGTGGCGCATTCTGAGCACTTTTCCTATGAGAGAACAGGATTTGGGGCCGGGTTAAAGCAGGCGCACCACTTCTCTGATAACAGTCACTGCTTCCAACACTACATTCCTGCCAATGATGTGTTTAATCGTGAAACCACATAACTGCTAATCGTTCGGCCCCAGTTGAAACTGTAGGACCTGGGTCTGGCGAAATCTAATTTATAGACTTATCTGGTGGACACAGGACAGCAAAACAATAACACAAGGAGCAATTAGAATTAAGCTGAATGATGGTGTGACTTGGGGACATGCAGGAATTAATAATGCAGGATAAAGAGAGATGAAGGTTCCTTATCATCAGACCCGAGGAAACCATGCTTTGTTATCCAAGCAGATGCTATCTAAAAAGAAAGAGAACGAGAGTAAAGTCAAGCTTGGCTGTAAGGGGGCTAGACTGAGCAGGCAGGGGCTTCGTATGGTGTACAATAAACTACTGGATTGTTTTATATGGAGCTCACACAGGCGTAAGCTGCTCAATCAAAGTGTAGAAGGAAAATGATTGAACTGTTCTCTAGTGTCTCCTCAGTCTGCTCAGGAGGGTGGGAGAGTCGCCGGCAGCAGGATTATTCTTACTTTCAGTACTTTGTACTGATACTACACTTGGTATTGGTAAATTCAGATTATTATATTGTTTTAGTATGTTATTATTAATGCTAGGCAACGATTAAAAGTCTTAATCGCGATTAATCGCATTATTATACGCAAAATTAAATAATGAATTCAAAAGTAGTGTATTGCACACTTCTATTTTTAAAGTACTGCTGTATGAACAAAAGTGTAATAACAGTTGTTTGCCACCTGCAGGGCGTTCAGGTTTTATCTAGTTTATTATAGAAAATTCCCCTCAGAGTCCAGAGCATGGTGGCAGAACCATTATAGCAGTTGTAAAAGGGGACCAATTCCATTTTAAGGTCTTATGTATCTGAATGCAGTGCCATTAAAGTCTCTGTTGGTGTAATAGTCTGGTGTCCCTTTACTTCTGTCCATATAATATGGACAAAAGTAATGGGACGCTTGACCCCACGAAAAACAGCCGAGACGTAGAGCTGCGTGCTGCGCACTCTCGAACTTTCAAAGGAAAGGATTTTTTAAAAACCTTCCTGTCGGCATTAAGTAAATAATGCGTTAATGCGATAGTAACGCGTTGATGTGGCCAGCCCTAATTATTATATTATTACATTAGTTCCAATGCAGCCTGAGGTACGGCTTGCGAAGCGGAGAGAGAGTTTCAGGTCACCCCTTCTGAATCACTTCTGCAGTACTTTGCAGTGTATTTTCCCTCCTCACATGTATGACAGTGAGAGAACTCTGGTCCGTGTGTATTTCTGCGTTTGTTTCTGCTCTGCTTGCTGAGCACTGTGGGTTCGGGTTTGTGATGAGATCACCTGCCGTACTCTGTGTGTGGGAGTGATGCAGGCTGGCAGAACTGAAGGCCGTAATTATTCAGAGCTGTGGACCTGATTTGTCAAATAAGCCTTGTGAGTCTTTCTCCAGTGATAATTGCAGTAAATAAATAAGTCTGTTGACAGGCGTTCTGTTGACCCTGCTGCTTCCTGAAGGTCGGCCCAGCCTGCAGCATGAGCGCCACCATGACCTCTTCACTGCCAAAGCTGGGCCTGGAGAAATATCAGCCCTAAAAGGTGCGAATGATGCTCAGGCTTCTAACCGTCCAACTGTCTCCGTTGACTGCACACTTTGGTTGGGCAACATATTAATAAACAAAGAGATTTACGTCTCAAACTTATGTATCATGCTGTTTTTCGACTGGTGACATTCATTTGGTTCTCCCCTCAAATCCCCCGACCTCTCAACCACTTGCCCACTGCCACACCAAACCCTTTTTAGGAAACAGTCGGCCCTGCGAAGTAAAAAAAAATCCCCTTATCTCCTTAATGTCACAGTGTGACGTAATACTTTGTAACATTGGAAGTATGGATATGTAAAACTATTACAACCTGGAATATTTTCATTTGAAAACAAATCATAAAATAAGCACACGCTAAAATTGTGGTTGGATATCAAGCATGAGTAGAAGTGGTTGTGGTGATTCTTCGCTTGGGAACATTGAGTATTTGAAGCCTGAGAAATGCTGTTCAGGTCAAACTGCACAGTACAGCGTTCTCCTCCCACCTGAACCACAGGACTGCATTAGCCATTGTGGTTGAAAGCAGTACTTTTTCTTCTTCGCCAGCTCAGCCAGACTGTTCCTTCGGCCTGCACACTCATCAGCTGGGTCCGAGTGGGGTTCTCTCTTCGGCTCAGGTAGGGAGAGACTGAGGAGCCAGGGGAGAACTGAAACGGCCTCATGATCGTACACTTGTGTAAATGTGATTAACTCAATGGTTGCATATGCCATGTACCTTTTGGTGTAGTGGGGTGGAGGTAGCTCAGTAGGATACTTGCCTGTGGACCAAGAGGTCATGGGTTCGAATCCTACCTTCAGTACACCACCACTGGGTTCCTGATCAAGACTCTTAACCCCGAGTTGCTCCAGGGAGACTGCCCCCTGTAGTTAGGGAATGGAGGTCGCTTTGGATAAAAGCGTCTGATAAATAGTAGATACTAGAACCCTGTTCCAGCGAGACCACCAGTGAGATTAACCAATCAGGTGTGTTCGTTCAGCTATACGCTGCGTCCCACCTCCTTTCATATCTGATGTCCTGACACGTTTTCTGAAACCTCACTCAGATTCCAAATTCACAGAGATTTTTTTTTTCCCGCTTTTTTTCTCGATTTCTCTTTTTTTTTCTCCCCCTTTCTCTTTCATATTGCCCCTCCTTTGCATCATCCTCCGTGTGTCACGGAAAAACCCGGCTGCACGGAACCTTTATCTGTGTCTCCGTGACGGGCTGTCTGAGGTTGCAGTGGCAGATAGGATCTGTCCGAAGCGGCGGCGCGGTGTAGACGGAGGCTGAGCGGCCGCTTTCTGAATACTAACAGCTTAGCGGATCCCTCGCTTGTGCCTGTCTAGCGTTTACCTCTTTAGTCATACGGCCCAAATGTCCACGCATCCTACGGTGGTTGTGCAAGAGGAGGTTGCCTGGCAACGTCACATTAAACATCAAATGGACAGTTATTTTCTGCCTCCAAGAGAGCGCCCCCTCAGCATCCATTGTGGCCCGCGCCGCCGGATCGCTGCGACTCAAGAGCTGCTTTCAAACGGCCTCGTCTCCCTCAAGTTCCCTCGCATGCATGGGCAGAAATGAAGCTGTCTAAATATTAGCCGAATGCACGGGATGTTCGGTGCCCTAATTGGGATTCTCGAAGGAAAGTAGAAATTCAATACGGGGAGAATTAATTCTTCCACTGCAGCTCAATACCAAAAGGCTTTGGCCTAATTTCAGCTAATGGATTCCGCACGCTGAGGATCGATGGCCGTGAGAAGGCCTGCTGTAAGCATGGCCTCTCTGTCCGCCCACGCACGGTCCTGTCTCCATCTGATGCTGGACCCCGGACAAGCCATCATTTTGCGTACACATAATCGAAAAGGAGGTCTTTCTTTTTGAATGTTTTTTTTTAATATGACAGTGATTGTCCTTCTATCAAATACAGAGCTATTTTCACCCGCTCTGCCTCCTCACAACACGTCTGATTGACTCATACGTTAATGGGGAGAAAAAAAAAACTAATTATGTTCAGTTAATCCATATTTAGGCAACATGTATTTATGTCCTTTTTAAGCAATTAAGGATAAGTCTATGAAAAACATCAATAATCAAGTTTTGACAGGCACTTTAGTCGGACATACATCCCTGACATGTAAACAGGCTGCCTGTGCGAACACAACCTGCTGCAGGAGCACGGGATCAGGATGAATTGTGATTTGGCTAATGCGGCTGTGGTGCTGGCTTTCGGCTCCGTTACATTTATCTTCTGATCTCGTCGGGTAAGGGCTGATCTTCGGTCCGCGCTGTCGTTTCCCAGCTGAACTGCCCGAGCAAATCAGATTTCCCTCCTCCCCCTCGTTTATTGGACTCTGTTGCTCGACTCATTTACAGATTAATTAGCTAATTTTCAAAAACAGAGCGAAGACGGCCTGCCTGGGACGTCTCTGATTGTTCAGGAGACGGGTTCGCTGGCGGATGAATATGACGACTGCTGTTTCTCTGGAGTGAGTGTTTCTTCCTTTGGCACGGATTAAAGCACATGGCATATTTTCACACCGAACTCTATTAGATGTTCTAAGTTTTGTTTGTTTGTTTGTTTTTTTTAAGCTGAGAGTCCTGATAGTTCAGATGTGTTTCTTTGGGGAAGACAAGATACTGATTGACATCAAATAACAAGAAGTCCAGGCTGAGACTGAGCGCTCACTTTCACAGCAGTTGGCCATTATAGCATATTTCTTTCATAGATTTATTATTTTGTTCTTTATAAACGGTTATATGTCCTTGATATTTTTTTATAGCAGTAACCACATGTATTTTTTTTTGGCAATAGTCTGAGAACATTCACCACCACTGTCTGCCGTAAACTGTTTTTCTGATTCTGTTATTCCATATAGAATCAAATAATATTCAGACACAGGATTTGTGTTTGGATATTTACTCTAGAACTCATCGTAGTAAAGTAAGGAGTTTGTTAACTGCTTCACAGCTTCGAGAGGCTCTGTTTAAGCCAGAATTTGACACTAATGTAACACGTAATGCATGGATTAAAGTTTTCTGTCACTATGACGGATTTCCGTCAACTGAGTGCACTGAAGATTAATAATGAAATTGATGCAGATCGGTGTGTAAAGAGAGCACTGGTGCGTGCAAAGGACGTGTCTAGTGTGAGAGAGAGAGAGAGAGAGAGAGAGAGAGAGACAGAGAGAGAGAGAGAGTTGGGGGTCTGTTGGGGGTTTGTCAGTTAGTTATTTTCCAACTTACCCTGTTCACTTTAGATCCTCTGGCAGTGTTGTATCAGCTCTTTATTGTATGTGTTTGCATCATTACCGAGTGTAAGTAAGTTTATATGGCGCTATTTCTGTTTATTTTCAGAAAGACGCTAGATTAGCCTGTACACTGCTAATAACGGTAGTAAGCTAAAGAGAGCAAAGGGTCTAACTGTTCATGGCTGTGCTGGATATTCAGGCACTTTAAACTTGCCCACCAGAATCTGAAAACTTGTGAATTCTCAAACGGCAAAAGGAACAGTCTTCTGTAAATTGCATTTTTTTTATTTTTATTTTGATTATTTTAGACGTTATTTTATACTTGTACATGTAAAAGAAGCTGGGTGTGCACGTTCCACAGCAGTTGAATTTCATACTTTTGCACTTGATTTTGTTACAGTACTTAAAGTTATATAACAGCTTGTCCAAACGCAGATACTGGAAGTTTTACACGTACAAGACGGACCACATAATGCCACATTACGCCTATCTTCAAATCCCTTCATTAATATTTCAGTGATCAGAGAAACACGTGATATACTTGCGCATTTCTTTCGAGCTCCTTCCAATGTTTCAGTTTGCTGCCGTCGGCAATCAAATCTTTTTGGCACATTTTGAAAGTAGTCTAAAAGATCAGCAGGAAAATCCAAAACCTGGCAACCCTGGGAACGTAGGATAAACGACATGCTACTGCGACACGGCAGCCCAGACTAGCATCCCATCTTCACACCTGAGACAGGTCTGGATCTGAGCTTCACGCTCTTGGTTCAGGTGGAGTCAGGCGTGATTGAGGCGAGGGCTTAAAGCTTACAGTGCTGCGGTTTACCCAGAGCGCCGTCACCTTCTTCTTCAGAACCCGTGTTGGTATTGTTGGGAAACGACTGCGTTCTTTGTTGTAATTGTTGCACATCCCACCTCAGGAAGGTCTGCGGTGGATTCTGGCATCATCTGGCGTTTAAAAGATTGTGTGTGTGGTGTATAGCCGTGCAGTGTGGGGTGATGGTAAGAAATAAGTGCTTTTAAAAGAACACAGAGCTGTGCCATCCCCTTTCAAGTGAGTTATCTGAGCCAAGCAGCGAGTGTAGGAGGAAGAACTAGCGCGTTACGGTCCTCCTCTGTCCTTGTGTGCGGTGCTCTTGTTGATCCAAAATGGATAGATTTGTGTGTGTGTGTGTGTGTGTGTGTGTGTTAGAGCCATATATGTATGCTGGCTGCCAGTAGCCTGGGGTTGTTTTATTTAAGATTAGTGTTGCGTTTGAAGCTTTGATCTGTAGAGGTGCCGCGCTCCCCGGTCTCTTCACCACAGCCGCTAACTTTGAGTTCTCTTTCAAGAGTTCACACAACTATCTCCGCCAGTGCCAGTTATTGATTAGCAAGCATCTAACAATTAATCTTCCACTTACTAATGGCCACTGGGAGTAATGTAGCAGCAGAAATCTATAGCGGTGGTCATCCTTGGTCTCCCTGGCCACAGGCCGTTATGGATCCGGTGCTAGCCAGACGGGCGATGGCCGGTCACACCCTGTCTCACTTTTGTCCTCTCGAACATACATGCTGTCTCAGTCCAGTGGCTCTCCGCATTAAAGCGCTGGGTCGAGACGCTGCAAATGGTTGTTTAATATTGATTTTGTACTTCAAGGGTGAGGGCCTCGGTCATACCTAATCTCTCGCTGCCTTTATGTGGATGTGTCATTATTTTGAGAAGATACGTCCTCATCTTTAACGGATAAATCGACAGCCGGTGGATTATTCACTGGAAATGCCAAGGATTGGTTTTGGCCCACAAGTGCAACTGATAATAACATAGTGGACAAAACCACTGCACCACTGTATTGAAGTGCAGAAGATGTGAACTGTAAATGGCTTTGGATGAGAGTGTCTTCTAAATAAAATGAAATTATGTACAGCTGGGTATAATGGGATCTTGATTTGATACAGTACACTGGCATCTTTTTATGAGATGCTTTTATTAAATTAGTGCTGTAATACTGTAATTCTTCCGCTGTCTTTATATAAATTATAGTGTGAACCTGTTTCAAAATGGAGCAAACTAAAGTGATTGATTAGAGATTAGACTGTTTCAGCTGGTAACGTTCTCTGTGGCTGCCTGTCACGGCAAAATATTTACCACTGTGGCAATAAAGAGAAAAGAAAATAAAGAAAACAATCAATCATCTTGTCCAACTCCTTGGTGGCTGTCCCGGGCGGCCCGATCCCGTCCCTGCCCCCCATGGGGTAACAGGGCTATTAGGCTAGATTACATCATTCAGCAGATTCTCATAAAGCTAGTAAAATTAGCACATTTTGGTATTTTAAAGGAGGAGAAGAACAGGGGGGTATTCCATGAAACAGGATTAAGGGAAAGTCTGGCTTTCTTTCCCTTACTTTCCGTTGAAATAAGCCAGACTTACCCTTAATCCAGTTTTGTGGAATACCCCCCAGATAAGGTGGGTCAACGGAGCAGGCGTTTAGTTTGGTGGGGTGACGACGCATCTCTCTTATCGCTCTCTTTGGTCCAGGCTGAGTTTCAGTCTCTGCTTTACTGCAGCCTCAGCTTATCTATACTCTTTATGACTGACTGAACTAATGGCACACACTCTCCTCCGGCTGCAGCGCTGCTGGTGTTTCCCTCACACACACCGGGAGAGACTCACCTCCCACAGAAAGCCCTCGAAATCAGACTGAGTGACACACACACTGACGGTCCAGCCTGTGTTCTGTGGAGTGAAACTCTGGGCACGGACAGAGAACTGAAGACTTAATGTAGCGACCACTAAAAAACGTACTCAGTACTGTCCCTGCAAAATAACCTGCATATATTCATTCATTTCATTACTAAGCGCTCGTTTACCTCCATACACAGAAAGAGAACAGAGGAGTTCAGTAGTGCTCCTCCCCCAGCACTCTGTCCTGTCCCGTCACACCTAAAACTGCAATACGACAAGAATGTGTCACTTTTGTGATAAATTATCGTTATTGTGGTATTGTGAGTACTTCTAGAACACTGGGGATGATTAGGCTTGTTAACTGTAGCACTGCTGGGTGTTTGTTAGTCACAATATATAAAAGTCATATACAGCTCTGGAAAATAATAAAGAGACCACTGTAAAAATGTTCAGTTTCTCAGGTTTTATCTTTTATAGCTACAAGTATTGAACTGAACAGCTCTGCCTTAGTTTTTAAGAACTGCTGACAATATTTCTCCTCATTTCCAAATAAAAATATTGTTCTTTAAAGCATCATTT
>JBBPCY010000035.1:10816030-10826030 GCA_037974405.1 Brachyalestes nurse
CTCTCTCTCTCTCTCTCTCTCTCTCTCTCTCTCTCTCTCTCTCTCTCTCCCGCTCTCTCTCTCTCTCTCTCTCTCTCGCTCTCTCTCTCTCTCTCTCTCTCTCTCTCTCAGTGATTCTGAAGGTGGTGGCCACTCTGTTGAAGAATTCCACTCCGAGCCCTGAGCTGATGGAGGTGCGCCGCCTCTTCCTGTCCGACATGATCAAGCTCTTCAGCAACAGCAGAGAGAACAGGCGGTACACACACGCGTACACTCGCTCACGCACCGCAAACACACACTCTTCCTCAGAGAACACCAGAACAACACGCACGCCGAACCTCAGCCCTCGCAGTGGGACCCCTCCTTCCCCCATTAAAACAATTACCGTGATAATTACTGCCTCCCCTGTTTAATGGCCCCCGCGGAGCCCGGGCCTGGCTGCGTCTCCCGCTGGCTGACGTTAGCCCGTCGCCTCATTAGCGCGCCGTGCTCCTCTCTAAACAAGTTTAAAGCTCGCTCCACTCGAGTGGCAGCCACAGCTACGGCAACAGCAGTCAACCAAAAAGCCCAATGTGTGTTTTCAGCAGCCTTGCTTTTTATTTTTTCTACCTCCTAAAACTGGAGGGAGCAGATGGGATCAGGATCCTGGTGCAAGCGCTGATTGGCTAAATAAATACGAGCAGCAAAATTTGAACGAAACAGCTGCTTCAGTCTAATCTAATTGTGGATTTGATCCTAATGGAGGTTTTGAGGAAGTGCTGTTCGGTTTGACGATGAATCCTTGGAATTCAGATTGGACCTGCACACATAAACAGTCTATTGAATGTTTTCCCGGTGAATAAACCTGGTTTTGGGTTTATAGTACTCACTCGGCTGAATGTGTGTGTGGTTGCAGGTGTCTGCTGCAGTGTTCAGTGTGGCAGGACTGGATGTTCTCACTTGGCTACATTAATCCTAAGAACCCAGAGGAGCAGAAGATTACTGAGATGGTCTACAACATCTTCCGCATCCTGCTGTACCACGCCATCAAGTATGAGTGGGGAGGCTGGCGCGTGTGGGTGGACACCCTCAGTATCGCCCACTCTAAGGTCTGAGCCACACTTCTTTTGCTCACACTGTACTTGTACTTGTCATATAGTCAGTCTCAGCTTGATACAGGGATTACAGATCACTTCTCCTTTTTATTACCACTAAAATTCTGGAAGATTTTGATACTTATAAAATCGAATTTTATGGGATTTTCTTGTTTGGTTTGTTTGGTTTGGTATTTTTGGTCTAAATTTTTTGTTTTGACTTCAAGGCAAAACCCAAAAGTGCCAATTTTCTTTGCAAAAACTACAAAACTGAATGAACTGCTAAAATTCCACACATCCTCTTGTTGTCATATCAGCACCCAAACCACATTATTTTGGACACAAAGGTAAAATCTGCTCATTATAATGATGGACAAGAATCTTAGTGTTGGAAAAAATGAATTATTATTAAATGGCTGTATAAACTTAACAGAACCTCTTTAATGACAAGGTAGCTTTGAAAATTTTTCAAGAGGAAAAGTGTCCTCCAACCACTCTCGGTCAGGTTGAACACAGAAAAAAGTATAATGAAAAATCTACTCTTCATTATAATTCCATACAAAATTCTTGGATTTAAGCTGAAGTATGACAGTATAAACCTGGTGCCACCTTGTTTAAATAAATAATTGAAGGTACTGACTGAACTGGGGGGAAAGTGTCAAAACTATGTTAAAATATTGAGTTGTTTTCCAAACTGAACTTTCAGCACTTTCAGATTCGGAGCAGTGGGTTGAGAACCGCTGCCTTGTCAAGGCGGTCCTCGTTAACTCGGTCTGAATATAAGTGTTCTGTGTTCTGACAGGTGACGTATGAGGCCCACAAGGAGTACCTGGCTAAGATGTATGAGGAGTACCAGCGGCAGGAGGAGGAGAACATCAAAAAAGGGAAGAAGGGCTCGGTCAGCACCATCTCGGGCCTGTCAGCCCAGCCGGCTGCTGTCAACGGCAACCTGGAGATCCGCGAGATGGACGACACGTCGCAGACGCAGACGCCCGAGAGCGAGGCCGACTACGGCGAGGGCGGGGACTCGCGGAACCTTCTGGCCGAGACCAAAGGCCCAGAGGTGGAGCCGGAGAGGACGGGGCCCGGGGTCAGGGTGGAGGTCCACGACCTGCTGGTGGACATCAAGGCCGAGAAGGTGGAGGCCACTGAGGTGAAGCTGGATGACCTGGACCTGTCCCCGGAGGCTCTCGGGGGCGGAGGGGCCATGGAGAACGGGCCGCTGGTGGAGGTGGACTCCCTGCTGGACAGCGCCTACTGCGCGGCCGTGCGCAAGCTGAACGGCGGCCTGGGGCCCAAGGAGGAGGAGGAGGTGGCGGTGGTGGGCCTGGCAGAGGAAGACAGCAATTTAGGTCCCCTGATCACGCTGGCCGACGAGAAGGACAGCGTTCCCAGCAACAACGGCTTCCTCAGCTTCCCCAAGGCCGACGAGAAGCTCCTGCCCTCGCTGGCCCCGGCCGAGCCGCTCTCGCTCTCCAGCCGGGACAAACCCCCCTGCGCCGCCAGCGCCAGCGACGACCTCAGCCTGCTGGCACACATGACGTCCTGCGGTGCAGATCTGGGCCCCAGCCACGGCGGGCCGCTCCCGGAGGATGAGGGCTTCAAGCTGCAGGACTCGCTGGCCGACATCAGCACTCTGGCCGAGGCCGAGGCACACGCCGCCGCGGTGGCGGCCGAGGGGTCCGAGAGCGGCGCGGCAGAGACCGGCACCACCAAGAGCGGAGACGCCGTCAGCAACACCTCCGACACGGAACGGTCCGACGACGGCAAGGACAAAGAGATGAAGAAGATCCAAACTACAGCCACCACACAGGTACAAACCTGCCTGATTATTTCAGGGCCTTTCATTACACTGAAAAGTTAAAGAACACAAATAAAAAATATTGAGCCTACATTCATCTACACTGTTAAATAACGGATCCTGCTGGTTAATCTACCAGCTTCATCATCAATTTCATCTATTCGTGTTCTTTAGATAGAACAGGTCTTTTTATGTATGTGTTAAAACCTTTATTATTCATTATTAATAATTACTGATGAACTAGTATTAAACCTTTTATTAACCCTTTGTAAGGGTCGTCTTATTAAGGAGTGCTAGCAAATGTAGCCTAGACAGGTCCGGTGTTGAAACATAGATCCAAAATATGGACAGAATTCACAAGATGTCTGCTCTGTATAAGATAGTCGTTGATAGTCGTATGTCATAGAGATTTAGAAATCACTGAAAATCCTCTTGAGGTTACTTGATGCAGTTTGAGGCGAGAGTGATGGTTTAGATGGTTTAGACCTTTCTTTCCTTTTTCCACAAACATGGCAGGATAGCGTGCTTCCGTTATAGGGGGGGTCGAATCAGAAAGGAAGAATATTAAAATAATGACTGGACAGGTCAATGGAACGACTTGAGATTCTTTATTTGTCACATGATAAGTTATACAAGTACAACACGTAGTCAGATGTATCCTGAACTGCTTCTTTTATTATAAAAAGCACAAATTTAAATTAAACACAAATGTGAAAATTTCTAAAACACGTAAAAATAAAAAATAAGTACAAGGAAGTACAGTTTTTAAATTTAAAAACACAAATCTGAAAGAAATCAACAAAAACACAAATCTAAAATATAAAGTAAAACAGCTTAAACAGGAATCAGCGCAGGCGGAAGGTGAAGCGGAAGCTAAGTTGGAGTTTTTAAGAGGTTTGAGTGAAAGTAGTGATGGACTGAATTGTGGATGTGCTCCTGCAGGCGCTGCACGGCCGCTCAGCCAGTCAGATGGAGCGAGACCTGCGGGTGGACCTGGGATTTCGAGGGATGCCCATGACGGAGGAGCAGCGGCGCCAGTTCAGCCCCGGCCCCCGGACCACCATGTTCCGCATCCCAGAGTTCAAGTGGTCGCCCATGCACCAGCGGCTGCTGACCGACCTGCTCTTCGCTCTGGAGACGGACGTGCACGTCTGGAGGAGGTGAGTCCAGACCAGGGGGACGCTCTCAGGGTACTGAGTGGCTGTACTCCAGCTAGTGGATGGAATGGGGCATGAAAATTTGGAAGAAAATTGAGAAAAATGCCGAACAAAAGTTGGGATAAAAAACCATAGTAACTAAAGAACTACATGAAATGTTTGTGCATAATCTAATTTTGACAAAAATGTCTAAACCAGGGGCTCATCTTTAATTTATTGACCTTTTTTGGTTCTCCCAAAACTGTCCTCATGCCCAGAGGTCACCAGCTCTCGTCCTGACGGTCGACTTTACTGCATAAAACATGCTGCCTTTCACACGAATGCTTCTGATCTCACCAGTCAGTCCCTTCTGAAGCAGGAGTGGTAGGTTCTGGTGGAACTAGACCCTCCTGCTCCAGTTTTTGTAGCTGTTTTGTCCATATCTCACCTGTTTGATGTGATGGGCTGTAGACTAGGACGGCTGTAGGCCTGGCCTCCTCTTGGAATAATTTCAGGTGGGCTGAAAAAACTCCAGATCTCCAGCTTTAGGATGAAATGAAGTGCTTTGGGAAGTGGTCTTCAGACCACTATCAGTGATCAGGGCTGTCTGTGAGGCTGAACACGGCTGTTTATCCATACATTTGTGTCTTTCTACTCGTTGACAATGACGCGTCCCTGTGTTTTGGCTGTTAATGATCTTTATTTTTCTCCTGCTCTTCTTCCCATTGTTCTGTCTTCCACAGTCACTCCACTAAATCGGTCATGGACTTTGTGAACAGTAATGAGAACATTATATTTGTGCACAACACCATCCACCTCATTTCTCAGATGGTTGATAACATCATCATCGCCTGTGGAGGGATCCTGCCCCTGCTCTCTGCTGCCACCTCGCCTTCCGTAAGTGGCTCCACAGCGCCCCCCACAGACTGCGCCAGTAAGGTCATCTGCCACAAAACGCAGACAGCTCTTGGGTTTGATTCTACAAGCCAATAATCACTTGTTGATAGATTATCTAATACTAATGAGCTTTATACTGTATGTTTATATGATTGTTTTAAATTTTATATCACAATCCAGCTCTTTCAACCTTAATCTGAATAGGTGATAAAACTATATTTGACTCCTTGAGTGCTATAAGATGCATTAAAAGGTTTATTATAGTCCAGAATAAATGTGTGTTTGATTATTTAAATCGATTGTGGGCATTTTTGCCCTAAGAGATTTATTTCTGAGCGTCTGACCCTCTCTGACCAGTACCCACCTCTAGTTCTAGATCAGTGTCTATTTTTAGCACACAGGGACTAGATCTAGAGTTCCACTTTCCTCTAGATCCGGATTTCCTCTTCCGTTTCGCTCCGCTCTCCCTTTCTAACGCTTCAGTCTGCTCATAACTGGATTTATTTATTAACTAATTTTATAGTCATTTGTCAGTTTGTTTTCTAACTCTTTTTTTCTTTTGTGTTTTTTTTTCTGTACCTTTCTGTCCTCTCTTTCTATTGTCCTCTTTGTCTCCTTTTGTCTTTTGCATGTACAGAGTTCTAAGGTTAGTGCAAACCCTGTAAGTTCCCATTTTGTTACACTTTTCTAACATGTGTTAACTGCTTACTGTTTAATTTCCACTGCTAATTAACTAATGGCTTTTCCAGCTTTGGGTGATAACTGCTTGTTTTTATTGAATTTAAGCCTTTGTTACGTTTTCTGCCTTGTTTACTGCCCTCTGCGTCACTAACACGTTGAACAGATGTTCTTAGAGGTGCTTTATACTCAACTGTAAATGAAGACTTGCTCAAATTCAGTGATGCTGGTTAGAACTTGCTTTAACCCTTTAAATGACCAGCACAGATCAGGACTTACTGAACTTATAGGAGCATGTAGTCAAAGTTAAGAGTGTCAACCGGTTTGCTCCTGAATTCTAACTACTGAATTCTAAGCATTCGGATGAAACAGGTCCTGGATTTTGAGGGGTTTAAGTGGTAAGTTGGTGAAATTTGCATATTTTGTCCCAAATGCAGTTGTTGGGCTGAGACATGCTTTGTTACAATTCGTTTCCTTACAGATTAATGTGGCTAACAAAGAGTGAAAGCTTCGAGCCCCCAGTCAGTAGATATAGAGCTTCTAGACACCATACAATAAACAATATTAATAAATCTAGTGAGGCTCAGTCATTTGATTTGAGAACAACGATCGTTTCAGGACTAAAGTAAACAATCAGACAGAAAGCAAGTGACAGAAACGCTGGTGCTGGTGAACCTTCGGTTGATCCCACCGCTGAACATGGCTCTGATGGGTGATTTCTAAGTGTTTAGCATCATTTAGTCTAACCTGGAATTGTCTTAAAGCCCTTTGTTAACAAAAATGACAAGTTACTTTTTTTCACAGAGCCAGATTAAGCAGAATAGCAGTTGCATAGTCTGAGCCTAAACTTAACCCATGTTCACAAAACCAGTAAATAAGGATAAGAGTGTTTAAGCGTAAGGTGTAATAAAAATAAACAACTAATTTTTGTACTTTTGATCTGCTCAGCGTTTGACTGACAGTGAGGTACTACACAGTGGGTTAACACTTTCGTTATTTGGAGTCTCACTGCAAAACTAAAGGAGTAAACAGACATGTCTTGGCTGATCGGCTGTATTTGAGGTAGGACTGTGTTTAATCCGGCCCTGTAGGAGTCCTGCTACTTCAGGCTGCAGTTGCTTTGCTTTCACCCTCACAAATGATCCGTTCCTCATTCAGAGGCACACGAGTTATCAATCAGGCCGTAAACGTGTGTAGAAATCCTGAAGCCGAGCGTGTTCACATGCGTGTGAGTGTGTCTGTGTGTGTCGTGTGTGTGGAACATGAAGAAGCAGAGCAGCTCCTGCTCTCAGAGAGGAGCTAAGAGCAGTGAAGTGAACCCCCTGCCAGGCGCCTCTTCAGGGGGAGAGGTGGGTGGAGCCTCGGGCTGGACGCGCCACACAACCCTGTACCCTGTATTCACTTCTTATAGCACAGAAGAGCAAACTCTATCTGCTCAACATAAAACTCATCACGTTCAGCGTCAAACTGAGACCGGCTTCTTACATGGCACTCTCTAAAGCACCTGAAACCTCTGTCAGTTTCTGAGACCCAGATCAAGCCTAAGTAGGATTTTTAATGGACAAAAACGTTGTGGTTTCATTCTGTGGTTCAGACCAGGTTTAATCCACAAAACCGGTACTCTTTCCAAACATCAAGGCACTGTAAAATCATTTAGGTCCTTATTTATGTGCACCTCTTAAAATCACCATAATTAGTATCCCCTTGAATGGTGGTCCTTGTCAAAAATGTTCTCTGTTTTTTTCCTCCACCTCAAATGTAGTACAGCCATGTGTCCAAGGTCCAGTTGCTTAAAATATTGATTGACATCAAGCAAGTGGTTGTTTTTGACCTTGTACCTTCTAGGAATACGCGGTACATTTCCTCTGTAGTGCTAAAACAGCTGAATCCACTTTTAATGCCTGCATTTTATAAGATGAGATAAGAGGGAACTTTATTGATCCCGAGAGAAATTGTTTTGTCATGCTCAGTGCAGCGAGAGGAATAAAGATAAGACAGTAGAGAAGTAAAAACAGAATAACAAAACTAAAAGATATAATAACAGATCAGTAGTGCAGACGGTTTATTAAAGTGACTTTGTGTTCCTGCCATGAAAATATGATGAAATAAAAATAAAATGAGATGAAATGAAAGAAAATGAGATGGCAGCAGGTGAAGAGGGGATGTGACTTACGTTAAAATATTATAATATGTTCATGATAAATATGAGTTATTAGCGTTTTCCCAGAATTCCTTAATTCAGAGCATAAATGAGTGCGGATATGAAGCTGATGTAGCTGACGAGCTTATTCCTCACCAGCAAGGCGTGTGCAGAGTAGGGCTGGGGAGTATGATGCTGGTCATTCTGGTGATAAATACTGCCGCAGTATGTTCCCCTGAGCACTGTGGATATCAGCAGGTTTTATAGCATGTTGATTTGGTTTTAGTGTGTAAAACACTAAATAAAAATCATTTGTACTTATAGTTTTGCAGTTTTTTTATGTGGCACTTATGTGTGACAACTTGACGATGTAAAAATGTATCGTAACACTATTTTTAAAACTATAACACTGTTTTTAACACTATAACACTATTTATAACACTATTTTTAACACTAACACTATTTATAACACTATTTTTAACATTATAACACTATTTTTAACACTATTTTCAACACTATAACACTATTTTTAACATTATAACACTATTTTTAACACTATAACACTACTTTTAAAACTATAACACTATTTTTAACACTATAACATGTCGCTGCCTCAGATAGAGTTCATCTCAAAGAGAATTTCTGATGGTTTCTGATTGTATATGACGTCCTGTGACCTATAAAGTGGATAAATCATGAATTGGCTGATCAGGTATGTTTGAGGTTTGGGGAATGTTTGGTCCAGTTTATTTTCTCTGTAAAGACGCTGAACTTAATGAAGGTTGTGTTGAAGAGAGTTAGAGAAGTGGGGCACTGTAATGCCGCCTGTACACCTGGAGCACTTTCTCACTTTAGATTTGGCCTTTTCCCCACTGCCCCCTCCCTGGGTCTGGTACAAGCACACGTGTTGCTCTGTGTGTGTGTGTGTGTGTGTTCACCATCAGACATGGTCTGGCTGCTTCTATCACCTGTATTTGTGTCTGGTTGTTATGTATATATACAGTAAACCCCCGACGTCTGCGGGGTTATGTTCTGAGAGCGCCCGCGAAGTGTGGAAAAAATGCGAATTTGTGATGTGGAGGGAAAAAAAGCCTATTTTTATAGTGAAAATCCTAAATATGCCCCCAAATATGCTCCCAAAACACGTAAACATAGGTCAGTTTAATTCATTCCCCTTAAAGAAAATGTAAAGGTGAACCCGTATCTGTACTGTACAGTTTACACTGAACTCCTGCAGTGCTAGAATGTAAATACTGATGTTACTCCTGTAGAGACTGGACTGTAATTCATGCAGCGCCTTTTCTTTGGTATAAGCAGGTAAATACAGTAATAAATTCATTTAATTTACAGTAATAAAAATAAAGGGTTTTAAGAAGAACTAAACGGAAAACACGAGAACACTGGAGACGCTCCGCGGAGAAATAAATAATGTTCTCGGATTGCCTACTTTCAAACCTCCCACCTCTGAGTGCAGGGGTATAAGATTTATACAGTTATATTTTATACGGAAATGTAGCTGAATTAACATTAATATTTGTGCTACAAAATTGGTAAATCAAATAAAAATATAAAAAGCACAAAAAATGTGGAGGAAATCTGTGGTTCTGCGAATCTGTGGGGGTTTATTGGTTCAGTTCTAAGAAAAACTCAGCGAACGACTGAAGGGGTTTACTGTATAAATTGTGTTGATTTACAGTGAAAGATGTACAGTATGAGTTAACATCCTCTTGACTGTGTGTGTGTGTGTGTGTGTGTGTGTGTGTGTGTGTGTGTGTTAGACGGAGCTGGAGAACGTGGAGGCGACGCAGGGCATGTCCTCAGAGACAGCGGTGACGTTTCTCAGCAGGCTGATGGCCATGGTGGATGTCCTGGTGTTCGCCAGCTCCCTGAACTTCAGTGAGATCGAGGCGGAGAAGAACATGTCCTCCGGAGGACTGATGCGCCAGTGTCTGCGGCTGGGTGGGTGTTTTCTACGTTTCCCCAACACACAGCATTGTTGCCTTCGGTTATAAGGGTATTCTGTTTACTAAAACTTGGCAGTCGGCTATACTATATAGACACAATACTATATAACACAGTAGTGCTGCACTACACAATACTATATAACACAGTAGTGCTGCACTACACAATACTATATAACACAGTAATGCTGCACTACACAACACTATATAACACAGTAATACTGCACTACACAATACTATATAACACAGTAATACAGCACTACACAACACTATATAACACAGTAATACACTACACAACACTATATAACACAGTAATACAGCACTACACAATACTA
>JBBPCY010000035.1:10837754-10849692 GCA_037974405.1 Brachyalestes nurse
CTCTCTCTCTATCGCTCTGTCGCTCTCTCTGTCTCTCTTTCTCTCTGGGTGTCTCTCTCTCTTTCTCTCTCTCTTTCTCTCTGTCTCTCTCTCTCTGTCTCTCTCTCTCTCTGTCTCTCTTTCTCTCTCTGTCTATCTCTGTCGCTCTGTCTGTCTTTCTCTCTGTGTGTCTCTCTCTCTGTCTGTCTGTCTGTCTCTCTCTTTCTCTCTGTCTCTCTCCCTCTCTGTCTCTCTCTCTTTCATTTTTATTACTACAGCACTTATACACTTAAACACTTTTATAATGAGACCAAAAGAGCATATTCAGACATTATATATAAGACTACCCCCCCACCCCACACACACACACACACACACACATACACACACAGATCGGGTTCACAGATCAGACAAAATTCTGAGTTTGTTTCATCAAAAACTTCACCAGCCATTAAAATCAATAGTAAATGATGCGTTACTGATAGATCAGAAAATTACTGTCCAGGTAAGATCTGCTTTATTACTAGAGCAGTGACATTCATTTCCAGAGTTATCACAGTTATCAGACTATGTTGTGTACATTTCATCCCTGTTCTTGAGGTGCTTTTAAGGCTTCTGTATTCAACATGTTTGTCCTTTGGTCCTGATGATGAACCGGTAGCCAGGGAAATTAATGAAGGAAGCTAAATTCTCCTCTGATATTTTGGTTGAAAGGCTTCAAATTCTGACCCAGCCACTCTGCAGTTAACCCTGACCTTCTGCTGAAGAATGTTAAAAGGACAGAAGCCAAAAAAGATGAAAAAAAACACCTAAAATTCAGCGATACAGATCTTCCTCTCCCCCTGCAGGTGAACCGCATAAAAATCCCGAAGCAGCTGGACGAATTGGTGGAGATGCAGTCAGAGTCGGCGAACCCTGCGGCGAAAGTGCTTTTCCGCATCCGGAGCGAACTCCGTGGGGTCAGTCCACCTGCTCTCACTCACTTTTCACTCTCTCACACCTGTCCTCAGTCTCTAATGCCGTCATGATGTCTGTCAGCAGGTACTTCATAACTACAAAACCAAACGCCTTCATTTTACCCCGAAAATGATCTTAATTTCCCGTACAGGAACTTAAGGAAAATAAAGGGAAAAGGTGCACAGATTAAGGCTGATTAAGGGATGGAATGCCTGTGGGACTTTCACAAATGTTCAGCGCTCAGGACTTAAAGTTGTAGTTCAGATTCTGAAATGATCTGAGAAAGTTAATTAAGGTGCACAGTTGACCCTTAAGAAAACTTTTATAATGATGCGCAAACACTTACCTTTATTTGTGACAGTAATGGGTTGAGGACCATGAGTATGTATCGGCTGTAATGATGTATATAATGGCTGTGTGTGTGTGTGTGTGTGTGTGTGTGTGTTACAGATCTGGCTGACGTTCCTAAAGTGCTGGGATTACCCTGTGAAGGACAACACAGTGAAACTGGCCATAGTGTGGTTTTCTCTATCTTTCGGGTAAGAAGTCATCTCTCTCTCTATCTCTCTCTCTCTCTCTCTCTCTCTCTTTCTCAAACACACACACACGCACACACACACACGCCCACACACACAAACACTGAATAGATCCTTTAATGTAAAAGACCCTTTATCCTATTCATGTGGAAATCCATCCACAACTGAAAGCTCTTGTTCTGTTTTATTTTCCTTCTTTTTTTCTATTGCACTCTTTCAGACATTTGAGATCAAAGGGCTGCTTACATGCACACTCACTCACACCCTTTCTCTTTCTCCCACACACACACACACCCACACAAACACACTCTGTGCAAGTGTAATGAGGTGCTGTCTTTTTGTAATTACTGCGCTTACGCTGGCTGTCATTAGCCTGGACGGGCCCAGAGGTGGAGCTGCGTGAGAGGGACTGCTGTCCATGTAATTACTGTTGTCACCATAGTCATTGTACCAATAGGCCCAGAGGTGGAGCTGCGCCAGAGGGACTAATCTCTCTGTAATTGCTGTTGTCACTATAGTCACTGTGTGGGTGGGCTCAGAGATGGAAAGGGACACTGAGTTTCAGAGTTAATGGGACGATCGCGTTGCCTGTGTTTATCACTGTTACATCTGTGTGTGTGTGTGTGTGTGTGTGTGTGTGTGTGTCTGTGTGTGTACACATTGGTGTGGGCAGGGTGTTACAAAAGTTCTTCCACAAAAACTTATGGAAGAGTTCTTGTAAGGATTTCGTTCCAAAACTATCCGGAATTAAAATCTCATTACGTTCTTTTACAGTTAAAATTGTGAATGTATTTTCCTTCTCCTGAAATGATACTGCAAGATTTTATTCCAGTGAAAATACGATTATAGACCCTAGAAGTTATTCACATATTGCGGTATACTGTGTGCAGGTCTGATTTTAACTATGAAAGCATAATACATATTCAAGGTTTATTGTTACTTTTTTGTCCTCAGCAGTTGTGAACAAGTACGTAGTGCGACGAGACATTTCTCCACGGCAACAGAGCAACACACAGCATCATTCAACATGTTACAACATGAACAACTGACAACACACTAGACACAATGATTGTAACGGGAGTGTATGTAACAGTATAGTGTGGACACTATGTAAATCCTCTAGAGTTACTAATGTTGCACCGTAAGTATGATTATTGCACAGGAGGCAGTTACTGCACAGAACAACATGCAGTTTATGACAGAAATAATACAGTAAATACACAATACAGAATACAGCAATGTAACAGTAGTGTGTATGGGATGTAAATCTGAAACATTCAATAAATAGACAGTACAGCAATGTGACATACACGTGGGAAGTGTATATATACCCTCCAGAATTAATAATATCGCACCATACATATATTATTATGTATGGTGCGATATTAGCAACATTGAACCACACTGATTAATGGCTTATTAAGTCAAATGACAGAACACGAGAGTACCTGTAGTGGTGCTACTGAAAGTCCAGAGTGTAATATAAGTGATAATATCCAATTAAGCAACTGTAACCATATTAAAATACTTGTGTGTGGTTGGTTGCTGTAGTGGATAAGATGAGGCAAACCTTTATTAGTCCCACAAGTGGGAAAATTCCCGTTGTCATGCCAGAAAGTTGACTGTACAAAGGTAAGAGCAGCCACAGACAATAGAATAAAGTGATACACAACAGTATAGTATAAAAGTACACAAAATAAATCATATAAAAATATAAATATAGACATTTGTGTTTAACAAATATATACCGCGTTCCAAATTATTATGCAAATGATATTTTTATCTGATTTTCCTAAATAGTCGATGCAAATGACAGTCAGCATAATTTTCCAGTCATCAACCATTAGAGTATAATTCAAATGTTACTGAGCATACCTCCCAATGATAACAGTATTAAAAAAAAAAAACACGTAAAATGCACTGTTCCAAATTATTATGTGCAACAGAGTTTTAGTGCTCGGGCTTCTTCTTCTTCTTGCTGGTCGCTGGTGTAGCGTAATACTGCCCCCACTGATAGTGTGGTACTACAATGCAGAGGGGCATTTAATAGTCAAATTAATAGCGCGATCAATTTATTTTAAAGCGTTATAGAAAATAAATTAACCCAATATTTTAACCTTATTTTTAGTTAACAATATTTCTAACAGCCCTAATATGTACACACTGGATAGCAGTAGGCACTGACAAAATCAGTAAAAGTAATAAACAGTAACAATGAACCAGACAAACTGCATATTGCTCACAAGAAAAATATTGCACACCAAAGGAACTTCCACTTATGGGTCCATGGTGTTTGGATGTGTGTGTGTGTGTGTGTGTGTGTGTGTGTGTGGTCAGCTGCAAGGTGTAGGTTGTACAGTCTGACAGCAGCTGGAAGGAAAGACCTTCTGAATCTCTCCTTCCCACACCGTGGGTGCAGCAACCTGTCACTGAAGGAGCTGCTGAGTGCTGTCAAAGCACATCACTGCTATCCAAGAAGGAGAATGGAGTTCAATTCCTAACTTGGGCAGCTTAGCACACTACATCAATGAGAGTCCTTGGGCAAGACTCCTAACACTAAATTCGCCTACATTTGTGATATGCAAAAAATGGATAAAAGCTTTGAAAAAAGCCAAATGCGGCAATTGTAAACACCCCTCAGCAGCTGGTGGCCTAGTTGTTAGGGAGTTGCCCTTGCAATCAGAAGGTTGTGGGTTCAAATCCTTGGACTATGCTTGTCATGACTGAAGTTCCCTTGAGCAAGCTACCATCCCAACACACTGCTCCCTGGGTACCCCTCATTGGCGGCAGCAAATTTCCCTAAAGGTTTATCTTATCTTAAACAATGCAAACCCTCTCAGTCTCCCATGCTGGCAGCATTGTGTAACTGACAGAGTCCTGGCTAGTGTCCAGAAATGGAACATAACTAAAATGGCCTGGGGGTCGTAGGCTTGAAGTGTGGTGTGAACATCTTGTTTTCTGATATGTCTTGGCTTCTCTCTTCCTAATATGATGTCCTTGTCTGTCCTGACTGCAGTTACTACGGCCTGTCGGTGTGGTTTCCTGACGTTATAAAGCACCTGCAGGCGGACGAGTATGCAGCGCGTGTGAAGATTCACAAGAGTGAGCGTATTGAAGACTTCACCTTCAACTTCACACTGGAGAACCAAGTCCACTCCAACGGACTCTTCATCAACGACAGGTCAGTCTCAGGGTGCAGCGATTCAGTTTCTTTTAGATTCTTTAAGAAACATTTTGGTATCAAGGAGTCTCAAGGTTCTCTGTAATGAAAGAATGGGCCGACTACACAGAAGTAACCGAACGACAGTTCACACAGCAGTGGAGTATGAGACAATAAATACAACACAGCAGATTTTTTAACACATTGCCTTTTATGTTTTGAAAATAGCCTGAGACCTTTATTCTGAATTGTGAGTGAGTGAATGAGTGCATGCTTTACTGTATATTATTCTTGTAGTATTTTATATTGTGACGTGCTGCCCGGTGTACGGCTGAAATATCACACGGGCTCTCCCGTTGCCTCTCTCTACCTCTTTCCCTCGTACCGGTCGCTCTCTTTCTCCAGTCTTTTCAACTCACCTGGCTCTTGTCAAGGGAGTAGCCAAATGCTCAGTGCTGCGGGCCTGTCAAGGTGCTCTGCCCCCTCACCTCACAATACATTTACAATACCTCAGTACATCTCAGCCGCCTCCTCAGCTTCACTTCTCCCTGTACAGATGTAATAGAGACCAGGTCTGTGTGTGTGTATGAGAGAGAGAGAGAGAGATCTGAAATCAGTACTGTTGATGACTAATAATTCCCCTTACAACTCCCACAAGACAAAACAGTGGCTCCGTTACAATCAAAGATTTTATCTGTCTTGAGTCAGCTGTACTTGTCTGGGCTGTGTGTGTGTGTGTGTGTGTGTGTATGTAGGCGTGTATGTATGGATGTAGGTGTGTATGTATATATTACTGTTTTGAATGTATACATCTTTTATTATTGAAATCTTTGTAAATAAATAAATAAACCATCATTGCATTAAAGTTCCACAACAGGAAATTAAAAACATATCCTCCCTTTCCCTCTGTCCCTGTCTGTCTGTCTGTCTGTCTCTCTCTCTCTCTCTCTGTCTGTCTGTCTCTCTCTCTCTCTCTCTCTGTCCCTCTGTCTCTCTCTCTCTGTCTCTCTCTGTCTCTCTCTCTCTCTCTCTGTCCCTCTCTGTCTCTCTCTGTCTCTCTCTCTGTCTCTCTCTCTCTCTCTCTCTCTCTCTCCCTCTCTCTCTCTCTCTCTCTCTCTATCTCTCTCTCTCTCTCTCTCTCTGTCTCTCTCTCTCTCTCTCTCTCTTTCTCTCTCTCTCTTTCTCTCTCTCTCTCTCTCTGTCTCTCTCTGTCTCTCTCTCTCTCTCTCTGTCTCTCTATACTGTATATCCAAAGTTTGTAGACACCTCTTCTGACTAGTGTGCAATCTCAATGGAAAAATTCATCAATTGCATGGAACATTACGGAGCATCCACGAAGCCTTAGGTCACTCAGCCCGAAGTTGGGATGTGCAAAGTATCGTTTGAGTATTTTAACACCGTAATTACTGTTCACTGAGTCATGAGAAGTCATTCCAAATGAAAAAAGCTCAAATTTGAGGTGGTGGTCTAGAGGGTAGGATATTTACCTCTGGACCAGGAGGTCATGGGTTCGAATCCTACCTTCAGCATCACCACTGGGTTCCTCAGCATAACCCTTAACCCCAAGTTGCTACAGGGAGACTGCCCCCTGTAGTTAGGGAATGGAAGTCGCTTTGCATAAATGCCATAAATGTAAATGTAAATTTGGCAGTACTTTACAAAGATGAAGGTCTGTGGTGATCTGAGAGGCAGCGAAAACCAGTTCCAGAAAGCGAGTCGGCTGGTCTAACTTAACAGTTACTTGAATTCCAGAATTATTCAGAATGCACATCCTTACCCCGACCCACCAGAGCTGGCTGTGAATGGGTGTGAGAATCCAGAACCTTGGGATACTTTGAAGGTCTGACTTCACTAATGCTCTCGTGACTGCAATCAAATCCTCACAGCAATTGTCCAGCATCTAGTGTAAAGCCTAACCAGAAGAGTAGAGCAAAGTGGGAGAAATAAATAGCCTTGATTTGGCGGAAATGTTGGATGAGCAGGTGTCTACAAACATTTGCACATGCGGTTAATCCGTCTGCTCTCTTTGCCCCTCTCTCTGCATATACACTCACTGTCCACTTTATTAGAAACACCTACTTTCTACTGCTTCTTTATGAGTCTTTATGAGACCTTATAGGTCTACCGTATAGGCACACACTTCCACAGTATAGTCTGTATTTGTTGTCATCCCCCATTCATGGATGTTTGGTTTCTGACCACAGGACCACTGTTGATATTTTGGCTTGTGGGCCATTCTCAACACTTCAGTGACACTGACTTGATAAATTGCGTATCACTGGTACGAGTGTATGAGACACGGGGGGGTTCCCGGACCGTCTGCACTCGTCAGTGTAACACTGCTGAGCTGAGAGTGGTCCTCCAGCCAAAAGTATCCGGCCAAGATCAAGCAAAGTGGACCGGCAAGGTAAATGTTCCCAGTAAAGTGGCCAATGAACGTATAGAGCTCACAAACACGTCTTCCATCCCCATTCTCACTTCTCTCTGCTGCCGCTGATGGTGGAAGTGGCATTTCTAACTGCCAGACTACTCTGCCCTCTGCCTTTTCCATCTCTGATTCAGTCCCACTCCATGGACCACGTGGAACAACACACACAGCACACTTTATTTTATCCAAGCACTGGAGGAGTAATGACTCACGTTAAATAGATTTTCTTTGCATGGGATTTGAGTTCAACAGCCAGTGGTCCTTCCATCCATTAAAGTGGGACTGAATCACTTCCCTCTCCTCTGTTTCCACTTGCTGCTTAATTACAGTGGCAACCATGAGCTTCCTGAACTGCTCGTAAACCCTAGCTCCATTGTCCTGGATGCTGCGTAGTCTTATCTCTGCTTCCGGTCCTCATTCCACCCCTCAAGCCCCTGTGTCTGGTGTCGTCTGCATCCACCACTCCAGCCTGTAGCTGTAGCCTCAGCATAGGTTAGCTAAGTTTGTAGGGGTGGGGGTGCCATCCTGACAGCGGTCGTGAAGCCTTTGCCCTCTCCACAGCGTCCCCTTGTGGAAAAATCCTGGTGCTTGTAAGCAGCCTTAACACTACACCAGTGGTTCCCAATCCTGAGCCTGGAGTAGCCCTGCCCTGCAGATTTTCCCAACTCCAATACACACAGTTCAACTGGAGAATGGCCCATTAAAGGAATGTCCCAGTGGTTTTTAATAGGGATGGCTGGGTCAGTACTGTGTACTTCCATTGAATACCACTGGCAATAAGTTCTGTGCATTTCCAATAGAATAATTTGATACAATTCTGGTAGAAGCCATTGAGCATTTATTTAAATGACGTGTAATTTTGTGGTATACGTCTGAATTCTTCAGGGTGCCTGTAAAATAACCTGCAGAATCTCTGTTAGTGAATGTGTTCTCTGAGAGGGAGGAGTTTGTTGTGAAACATTACCAGCGTACTGAAATAGGTGGATCTCACACAGGCCTCTCACTAGTGGCACCCCGGAGGTCCTCGGGTTACAGAGTCACGGGCCGATCCTAACACAGCTGTAAAATCATAATCTAGAACATAAAAACACAACTGCGCCACAGAAAAAAAAATATAATGTACTTGTTCACTGAACCGCATTACTGCGTGTTCTTCTGCCGCGTGCAACCAAGCTAGTTCACCCGTGTAGTCCGGAAGTACGGCGTTAACGGCGTAAACCGAAACAGTTTTTTACATTTTTATGGGAGTGAGCGTCGTGAACTCAAAACGTTGTATGTCGAGACTGTCCTAACCCGAAGACCCCCTGTACAGACACCAGCAGACCTTAGATCAGGGGTGTTAGCTTCGGTCCTGGAGGGTCTGATGGCTCTCCTCCTCAAACACATTCACTAAACCTGACAATTAACTGGGAGGTGAACCAGGATTTTCTGAGCAGGGAAATCACCAGAACCTGCTGGACCACGACCCTCCAGGACTGGAGTTCCACACCCCTGCTTTAGAGAAAGCGTAAATGTAACTGGAACAACTTTTTTTTTTAACTTTATTTACTTTTTGATGGTTGAATAAAACCACATTGCAGCAGTAGATGAGTAAGAGCTTCCCTCATGTCAGTCTCACTGTAAGACCGGTGCTGTTAGCTCATGCTGGCTGTAGTTTTGGTTGCTGGGTTAAAAAGCTGTTCCTTTAATGAGCCGATTGGTTGGGCCAGGTGTGTTCGAGTGGGTAAACAGGATTGGAAAGCACTGCACAACACCAAAGAGCCACTAACTGACTAGCGCTTCAAGGGATGGGTGCTCTGTAGTACATAGCTCATATTAAGAAAAACCCTGACTGTCCACACGCAATATCAACGTCTCTTTGTCTGTCTTTCTTTTTGTTTCTCTCTCTCTCTCTCTCTCTCTCTTTCTCTCCCTCTCCCCACAGCATAACCACCAAGTTGGAGCGGGCGCTGGAGAAGGTGGCCCCCTTGCTGAGGGAGATTTTTGTAGACTTTGCGCCCTTCCTGTCCAGGACCCTGCTGGGTAGCCATGGGCAGGAGTTGCTGATTGAAGGTACAGGTGCTGTATTGTGCTCCTTTTCCTCTCTAGCTGGTGTCTCTCTGTGGAGTCCCACACTGTCTTCCGTGTGTGTGTGTGTGTGTGTCTGCACCACTGGCTGCCTCATTCACGCACCACCCCATGGACTAAGGTATGAGTTCGGGAGAGGTACCGGGACCACAGGCTTTAAAATGAACTGGAGGGGAACTCTTTATCTGTTCAAGGGTGTGTGAGTGCTTGTCTAGGGTCAGTGTGAGATCTTTTAGGTCAGTGTTTTTTAATCCAGGCCTGCTCAAAACAGGGAAAACACTGGGGCAGCTCTGAATAGTTTTGGTTCTCGAGGATTAATTTTTATTTTGTTTAGGATCCAAATTTTTACACGATTCATCAGCAATGGCCTTTCAAAAAGGACAGTGATTGTTACTATCTTAAAAAAAAAAACACGCATACCTGGTTTTACTTATCGGGCTTTAAATTATGGAATATGTTCAGTGCAAACTGTATGATAAGACTCGGCCCTGATGGTACGAGAATTTGGATGAATCTTCTGAAATTTGTGAGTGTAGTGATATTTCTGTGAATTACTAGTCGAGGGTGTGATCCTAAACCATGGAGTCAGACCTGTTTGTTTTGAGTTCTGAGTCCTGCTATTGGTAGTAGCGTCTCCTCTGTGGTGCTTCCCTGTAGCTCCAGAGCTGTTGAGTCCTCCACTGAACTCTCTGTAGGTGTGACTGAGGTCAGGAGTCACTCTCACTGCTGTTTTCTATGATACGAAAACCTTATGAAATATAATATAATGAAATACAATATCTTGATTAAAAGAGCAGCTAGGCTTCAACTGATTATTAATACATTGTTGCCCCCTACTGGATATATTTTGATCTGCAGCATTGAAAATAAATTTCATTTTTAGAAGATTGTTTAAAAGGAGTATTTGAGGGCTCATTCAGAAACACCAGTGAAAATTCAAGGCCTGTAAAAGCTATTCAGTCCAGCCCTAGAAATCACCAAACCAAGATCTGAAATGACGTGCTCCATTTTAGGCTATGAGAAGTCAGACTGAAGATGATGATGATTTAAGATTATCGATTATTTGGCCGACTATTAATTGACAAATTAAAAAATGATGCCTTCAGCAGTTCTTATCATTTTGCCCCATTGATGCTGCATCATTCAAAACTGTCCGCATGACAAGCAGTTTGTTTTTTTATGGTGCACGGAAACAAGAGGTGGTTTATCGACTCGCCTGTCCTGCAGAGCACTGCAGTCAGAATGCTGGTGTGTATAATGTTACAGAGCTCTATACCACCCAGCGTTTTAAGCACATGATTAATATGTCATTTGCATAAAAAATGTCAAAAATGTTGTTCCTTTGAATAATTAATTGAGTAGAAAATGAACTGATCTGGTATAAAGTTAAAGATGAAACATTTTAAGGAAAGTGCATTATTTTGTTTTGTACAGTTTTAAAGTGAAAAGGAAAGGGACACCTGCATGGTCAGGTATCACAGCTTTCTGGGTCTTTCAGGTCTTGGGAGATTTCGGCCCGTTCCTGCTTGCAGAAAGGTTCTGGCCATGTGAAAAGTGTGAAATCTCACATGCGCTGCTCTTTTGGGGTCTCTTCAGATATTTTCACTGGTGGTTAGATTGTGAGAACTCCTGATGTTGTCTGTTGTGGGTTTTATGGTGTGTTTATGATCGTTTTCCTTTTTGGTTACTGACTGGTGGGACAGTGTTTGAGAAGTGGAGCGAGTTTATAAAGCCTTTTCTAACAGTGAACAGGCCACAGCCCCACAAGCTAAACCAGTCCTGAGATCTTGGTAAAAGTTATATGAGAGCTCAGGTCTCTTTTGCAAGGTGCTTCTTTTCTTGTACAGTCCTGCTTAAAATCCCCATGTGCATCCATGGACACCTATGATCCTGCCGCCAGTTTACTGGTGATCCCTCCTATAGGGGAGCACTCTATAAAACCTGCTGGTTTGGAGATGCTCCTGCCCTGTGGTCTAACCATCACAACCTGGCCCCTGTCAAGGTCGCCCAGAATCCTACATTTGCCGTTTTTTTCTGACTCCAACACTTCAGCTTCAGGACCTGGCTGTTCACTCGCTGCCTAATGTATCACACCCTTCGGCAGGGACCACTGGAACGGGATAATCCGTGTTACTTCACTCCTCAGTGGTTGTTGTTGTGGCTGATTTGTGTAATAAGGATCTTGAATTAATAATTTTTTTAATAATCTTACTTAGTCAGTACTAGGGGTGGGAATCTTTAGGCACCTCACAATTCAATGCGATTACGATTCAAAGGGCTGCGATGCGATTATAAAATGATTATTGATGCATCTTTCTCCCCCTCACCTTGGTACTTTCAAAGCAAAGCATTTGTAATGAACCAATTTCTTTTATCAAAAACAGTCAGCGGTGTATTTCTTCAAACAGAAAAATAAACTGTACTGAAATCACAGCTTTGACACAAATAATGCTTGTGGAGCTCGGCTTATTTTATACAAAAAACTGATCTTATTCAAAACTAAATAATGAAGAGTCCAAGACCTGCCACTTCAGCAAAGAGTATAGAATATCTCTGAAGTACTTTGGCTTTTATGAAGTTGAAAGGAACAAGACCTGGGCAAGAGTCACACTGTATGTACTAAATTGAAACTAAATATATTGAAATATTTTGGAAACACGACAAACATGAGAAACCACATTGAACGTTTTCACCCAGAGGCACGAGAAAAACAGCTGCCAACAAGAGGACCATCGTTTCCACCGAACTCGGAAAAGGCCGAATTACAAAGTCCAAGCATCACTTGAGCTGCTAATATATCTCTGTTCTAGT
>JBBPCY010000035.1:10875124-10885175 GCA_037974405.1 Brachyalestes nurse
TTTAATCCATTTTGGAATAAGGCTGTAACATAACAAAATGTGGAAAAAGTCATGCGCTGTGAATACTTTCCGGATGCGCTGTGTGTGGTACAGCAGACTATAATGAGTGTAAAAAATTTAAATGTTTCTTAAGAGACGATGACCTTGAAGGACTTTGGGTCCATGCTGTCCCCAAGACAGAGGAGAGATATGATGTTTATTTCTTTAGCTTTTCTAAATGTTTTAACACAAATAAGCTTGTTTTCCTTGTAACCATATTAAAGGAACATTCCTAATTTACATAATTTTCCATTTTTTTTGTAGTCAGTCACCCAAAACATATTTGGAGCCCAATTTTTACCCCTGTTTCCTTACTTATTATTTAAAACTAGGGCTATGAATCAAATATTTCTAACAAACACTAGATGATGTGTGTATACCACTCAGTGGGAACAAGGGGGTCACCCTGATCGAATGTCTGTCAGTGGGGTTTCGGTCTGGGGGCTGAAATGAAGTGAAATGTTTGTCGATAGGCGCAGTTTGGCGCATGGTTGGGAAACAAAAGGTTGGCAAAATGTTTATCAGCAGGGGAGTTTGGCATGTTGGTGACAATCAAACAGAACAAAATATCAGCTGAAGGGGTAGTCTGGTGCTTTGGCATGTGAGTGATGGAAAAAAGAAAAAAATATTTGTTGATGGGGTGTTGGCATGTTAGTGACAAACAAACAAAACAAAATATTTGCTTGTAGAGAGGCGGACAAAACTAATTGTACATTTTACTGGTGATGGGGGTGTTTGGAGGGGAGTGAAACATTTTTTTTCCTTGTGTTTATCAAAAATGTATTTCACCCATTTTGTGCTGCTTGTGGTTTTAAAATGCTTTCATCAGTGTGAAGGTTGAACAAAAACATAAAGCTCATTTTAACGTCAAAATTCAAAACTCGTCTCATCAGCACAAGCATTTGGACATAAACAGTTGAAATGAGTGATTCTCTGATTTTAAACAGCTTCTTAAATAAGAAGATTCATAACAGTCAGCTTAATGTAACCTTAATGTGCTTTTGAAAGCTACTCTGTAAACACAGACTGGACTCAGCTGGCTGAAAGAGATAATGAGGATTTCTCTGTTTCTCCTTCTCTTCTCTCGGTCCCATGGGAATGTGTGTGTGTGTGTGGTAGAGCCTCCAGAGGCTCTGTCATTGGAAACTGTCTGAGCACTTCAGGCTGTAGTGTGGTTTCCTCTGCACTTTCTCTTGAAAGTTTGGGAAAGTCAGTTTCTTTCTAACGTGTAAAAACTGTCCATTCATGAACATTAAGCCGAAATCGAATTAATCCAATGCAAAAGTTTTATTCCTTTTGATAGGTTCATTCTACCAAATAAACTGAATTAGCGAATGAGTTATATATTTAAGCTTTCTCCCTGTGGAGGACGTGTTATTATTTGATATCTGAAGAATATTTATGCCGGCAAAACTTTTATATGACTTAGAAAATTGGAAAAGTTTTTTTTTTCTTTCTTGCTTGTGGTTCGTGAACATCTTCTATTAGATTCGTGAAGACAGGAGATCTGTGGTCCAGCCTAAACACTAAGAAATTGTATTGTTAAATCAAACTAAGAATAATGTGTTGTTAAAAAGTAGTAATATAAACTTTTAATGCATTATGAATGTGTTATTTATATATTATTAACATGTTATTAACATATTTTGAATGTGTTATTAACAAATGATTAGTGCTTCATTATTAATGTCTTATTAAAGCTGTATTAATGCAAATAATACATTTCTGGCATGTTAGTGATGCACATCTCTCCCGTCTCTGGTCCCTCTTATCTCTACCATCATCCGCGCCTCTCTCTCCACTGGAACTATTCCTACATCCTTCAATAACCCCAATATTGATAAAACCTGGTGCTGATCCAACCAGCTTCAATAATCTGTGTCCCATTTCTAATCTACCCTTCATTTCCAAAATTCTAGAAAAACTGTAGCTATCCAACTCCATTCTCATTTATCTCATAATAACCTGTATAAACAGTTCCAGTCTGGTTTCTGTCCCTTCATAGCACAGAAACTGCCCTCACAAAAGTAACCAATGACCTCCTCATGGCAGCGGATTCCGGTTTACTCACCATCCTCATCCCCCTCGATCTAAGTGCTGCCATTTGTCACATCACTCTCCTCAATAGATTATCCTCCATTGGTATCACTCACACCCACTTAGACTGGTTTAAATCTTATCTCTCCTGTCGCACTCAGTTTATTCAGCTCAAATCTTTCTGTTACTTCCGGTGTGCCCCAGGGATCTGTCCTGGGGCCTCTCCTCTTTACTATTTATCGCCTTCCTCTTGGCAATATCTTTCACAAATTCAGCATCAGTTTCCACTGTTACTCGGATGACACTCAGCTCTAACTTACCAGTGAACCCACTTCCAACCTCCCACCTTCCCCCCTTACTGACTGCTTGACAGAAATCAAAAACTGGTTTTTGGCAAATTTCCTTAAATTAAACTGTGATGAAACGGAAGTTATCCTTATTGGTACCAAATCAACATTATCCAAAACTGACAGTATCTCTATTGATATTGATCATTCCTCTGTTTCCCCCTCTCCGCAGGTTAAGAGTCTGGGTGTCATCCTCGACAGTACACTTTCTTTTCAATCCCATATTAATAACATTACCCGATCTGCTTATTTTCATCTTCATAATATCAACCGTCTCCGTCCCTCTCTTACCCCCCCACTGCTGCCATCCTCGTTCACAGTCTTGTCACTTCTCGTTTGGGTTATTGTAACTGCCTACTTTTCAGTCTCCCTGACAAAACTCTCCACAAGCTTCAACTAGTTCAGAATTCAGCCGCCCGCATCGTTACCAGAACTCAGGGACATCACTAGGATTGAAAGATAAGGGGAATTAGCATGTATAGAGGGCTGAAGATTTTTCTCGAAACCTAAACAGGCTTCTTTAATTTTATTATCTCATGTACAGCAATCTTGCTTTTATCTGGATCACTTTGTTTCACTGGCTTCTCTGGAAGATCCCCTGCCCTTGGTTTCCTCAGTCATTAGGATGTTTTGTTTTTAATTACAGTCTAAATGAGTCCATCATATTATTTTAATAGCCTCCATGTTGGGGTTGTGTATATAGCAAATATATCTAACAATGCATTTAATAATATTAAATGTGAAACATAATATCTAAAGATGTAGTTTCACAGCTCCTCTTTCCTCACGCTTGGTGTCTTTCCAAATAAAGTTTTTCATTGCTGCCTACCACTGACTACCAACATTGGACAGAAGAAAACATGATGGTGTGGTACAATTTCCTAGTAAAACCTGACAGAACAAAAGAAGCATGAATATTTCTCAAAGATTTATTCTCTCAAATGAGGATATGTTACACCTTACAATCGAGAACAAAAAGAGCAAAAGCCAGTTTACTAAAACTAATCTAGAAACTAACCAGAAACTATCAAATTTATCACTTAAATAGGTATATCACATTTAAAGCTATCTAGCAAAGCCTGAGGTTTACTCTGAAGATGGAAGCATCAAAAGAATGTCTTCTGTTTTTAAGAGTATATCAAAACGGTTTATATTAAAGATCCTGGAGTTAATTTCAGAACTTTTTAGATGAGTTTTGGGGAGGGGCTTATATTAAGTAAGTAAATTCATTATTCTGTTTCATAACGTTAGGCCTGTATGTGCATTATGTATAACTATTGTTAAAATATATTTTTGTCTGTATGCTTGTGTACACAGCCTTACATTTAGGCAATATCCTAATAGGCTTAACGCAGAAATTTCAGTTGACCATTTGTTAGGAAGAAGAAGAAACAACAAATCACATCATCTCTTTACCTGTAAGCCTCCACCAGTCTTCATCAGACATGTTCCCTCAGCATCTGCTCCCCTGTCCCTCTCCTGCTTCTCCCTCAATTTTTCAAAAACATTTTCTTATATCCACCTGCTATATAAACTGCACGATATATTTGTACAACAGCAAAAACAGGGACCCTTTACCATTAAGTTTTTGATCACAATAACCAATTATAACAGCAGCATTATGCGGGCAAGTTAGTCTAAATTAGTTTTAAAATACCCAATAACGTCACTTTCCTTTCACTTATGGAAACATAAGTAAAGTTAAGCAAGGAGCAGTTATTGACACCTACTCACAGTATTGTTCAGTTGAACTAAGTATAATCATCGCTACCAGGGAAATTTTAAAAGTAAATGGCTGCTACTTTGGTTGCTACTCGCTAACAAGCAGCGACATGTAGCTTCTGGGTCCTAATGCCCGCCTGCTACCAATAGCAGCTCAAACAGCCAGTACATCATTTCAATGAAATAATGATAGCTACATTATTATTTATTTCAATTCATAGTCTTGCTTCTATCTAAGTGCGTATCTGGGCTCAGTGATATATTGTATGAAATGTATGGATATATAATTTTTAAATAGTATAATTACAATATTTTTAGGGGGGACTGGGGTCATTTTGGGGGGGGCGCCTCATACCCCCCAAAATAGACCTAACGACGTCTATGCACTCATCACTCCAGAAGGTTTATGTGATGTCCACACTTGCTGTCTATTCATTGTCTGTCTGTTGTAACCTGCACTCTGCTGAATGTTGTATGTTGCTGTATGTTGCTCTGTGGTCCGTGGAGAAACGTCGTCTCATCTCACTTTGTACGTGTACACAGCTGCTGATGACAATAAAGTAACCTCGAACCTTAAAATTTAGCATCTCCAGTTGACCTGATCTGCAGGTCTTTGAAATGTGGTGGGAATCTGGAGTACCTGAAAGAAACGCACACAGACATGCAAACTCTACACGAAAGGGACCCTCGGCCACTCCGGCTTGGGAATTAAACTCAGGTCCTTCTTGCCATGCCGTGACAGCTCTTTCCACTGTGCCACCCTCAAAAGGAATCGCTCATTTTGTTAGGTAACATGGCTCTAAGTGAAGGTAACATGATGTAGCAGGTTGTGCTAGCAAGACCACACATTTTCATTGTTATTTTACAAGACTTTATTTGCTTCGGTGTGACAGTTGGCCCAAACCGGGCGCACAATAAAGTTGATATCCATAATAATGCCAAGTAATATCAATCATGGCAGATAGTACTGGTGCAAATTATGTAAATACAAGTGAAACCGGTCTAGCAATGCCAGTGGAAGTACACAAAACTTGGTTTGGTAGTTCTGTTTTTCAGTGTGTTGAATGAGCAGAAGCAGTTAGGGTGAATCCTTAAAGCTTTGTCACTGTCGGTTGTGGAGCAAATGCAGGTTATATATTTGCAGATAAACATACGCATTTCATACGTTCACTGATCTGATCCAAGACTGTTGCTCGTCTGTCTTTCTTTGAGTCATTGTAGAATTCGTCAGTAGTACATAGCACTCATCCAGTCATGACCTTCCACTTCTCAAAGCCTCTGAGGTTGAAAAAGAAACCATTATTTAGTGTTTTAATATGTGGATACTAGAATAAACGGTAATGTTATGGTGGTATTGCATTGTGAACAGTCCTCTACCTCACAATGAGAGTACGCAGTAACGTGTCCCACTGGGGGCCGACTCACATGAGCACTTTCCTACTGGTCCAAGAGCTCTGATTACAGATTACATTGGTCCGAAAGGCTCGAGTAGTTTTAGCTGAACAGTGCTTTACTGCCTGTTGTTGTCAAACTCAACCAGCAGAAACTTAAATCATGCCAAGTCTTCAGCGATATAAAATTACACAAGACAGAGCTTCCCTTAGTGGTTCCGTTAGTTAATTAGCTCTTAAAGGTCGTGTATACCTTGTTCTCCTCATTATAAGATTAGGTTTGGATGCACTGCTTTATCTGTGTTTTTTTTTTTTTTCAGCGAAAATGCTAATTCTGTGGAAGCTTGATATCAGCCGATTTTGTTGGTTGACTGAAATATGGTTCAGGAGCTGGTCCCCGCTGTACTTCATCTGTGAGGTCTCTAATCAACTTCAGCCTGTAACCCTCCCATGTACAGAGGAATCTCCATACACCGCACATGAACCTGGCACACACCGAATTCTTCTCCTAGACACAATTTTGTCCTGGGAAGAAGAAATTCTCCCACAGCCTCGCTGCCTTTGTGCTTATGTTCGATACACTCGCGTGCAGATAAACAATGACGTATGTGATTGCTGTGTTCTCTTGTTAAGTTAAAGAAATATATCGTCAATATCAAAATAATTGAAATCATATTATTTACACTGATTACAAAAAAAACGGTCCCCATCTTATGCATGAGTATGCTCTCTGCGCCAGATAGCACCTTCAGCTGCAGTTTGAGTGGGAAGGAGAGCAAAGTGCTGAGAGAAGGGAGCCTACCACTAAAACAATGGGGGAGCGTTATTGCAAGGGGGACCGAAGGGATTCGTCACACTGTGGACGCCAGAGGTTCTCAGTTTTGTGGACTGCGCTGTCAGACCAGATGCCTCTACACAAGAGTAGATGTGGACTGCAGCCGCCTCAAGCAAGCACTAATTGAAAACGACCAGCTAATCGATAATCAACTAACTGCCAATTAGATGCTCCATCCGCAAGAACTGGCTGGACTGGACCCAGAGATAAATAAAGTCAATGTGGAGGAGCCCCGAAAAAGTTAACTAATAAATAATGTATACAACGTGTTTAAATAAATAGGATAACTGCAAAAAAAAAAAAAATTACAATGAAATGAAATCGTTCAAAAATTCCCCCCAGTCCTGACAAGCCATGTTCGCGTTTTGCAGGTGGGAACCGACACCTACACCTTCGTGGTTCAATCGCGGAACAGTTTCAGTCCTGTCCTTCCACTCTGCCGCGTTCTGAATCCTCATAAACCCTTCGTCTCTCCTTCTGCGTCCTTTTCCCTCCAGCTCCAGCGGAAGGAGCCGAGGGAGCGGACAGTCTGAGCGGAGTGGGCAGAAAAGTCTTCAGACTCAGGCGTGGAGGTGGCCGGGGCCGGGGAGAGTGCAGGGCAGCGGCCGGGGAGCGAGAGGGGAACAGCTGGAGAACAGAGCAGAGGCAGGAGGCGGGAGGCCGGGGGCGGGAGGCCGGGGGCGGGGCCGGGTGGGGCGGGGAGGCTACAGGATGGCTGGGTAATCCGTGGCGCCGCGCTCACATTCTGGTGGCATCCTCGTCCGAAAATCTGCCTCGTCTTATCAGCAGCGGTGGTCTGGAGAGGTGAAAGAGGGAATTTCAGTCAGCATGGTGTGAGACTGGCGCTGAAGTTATTGGAAAACTTGATGAATATTTTGTTGACTTTTTATGGATTTAGGGAAACTTTAAAAACCTGTCAATAACAACTGAAAATCTGGGTACACTGGGAGGAAAAACTTTATCCCTGCGTGTTCACAAAGTCCCAAATAAAATACTTTAACCAGTGCCATCAAACAGCCATGTTTGTAAATTAGAAATCTGAGTGTGAAGAACCTTCACACAGTCAATTCTGAGTGGAGACGCATGAAACTCTTCACACTCAAACAAAACGGTTCTTAAATAACGATCCTCTGAAAGGTTCTGTAGGGAACCTAGATGGTTGTTCTATGGCATTTTTGTGCACCTTTACTTTCAAGAATATAGAGAATACAGTCGATCAGCTCAGATGTGTGGTGTCAGGAGTTTGCTTTTTTTTTTTAAGCTTTTTTTTCCTGCAGCTACGTGGCTAATGTAGCCGAATAAAGGAAGCTAAACTCTCTCTCATTAGCACTGCATGCCTAAAAGTAAGCCAGCAAACTCTGGACACATACCATGTCTGATCAATATTTGGGGTAAGGGGAAATGAAGACAATTCGATTTTTTCTGACACTGGAATGGAATGGAATGGAATGGAAATATGCCCCTTAAATAATAGAACCTCCTGAATTAACGCATTGAATGTAAAATGAAGTGGTTTCACATTCATGCCTTAAATCTAATTTTAAGGTAAAATGAAGGGGTCGGTTTGAACTAACTAACTAATTCAAATGGTGGCAGTATGGGAGGGTAACTGTCATCAGGGGAGACATGGCTTTACCTTATCCAGTACATGCCCGGATGCTGGTAGAAGTCCAACGACCCTGATCTCTGGATGCAAAAGTCTTGGTCGAGCTGAAGAGAGAAAACAGTGCAACTCAAGGTAAAGCCCATAACCCCCCTGTGAAATTTCACGGAAAATGGTCATAAAGGGAAAGCTATTATCAGTGTTTCTTTATCCTGTGACCCACAGCACTGCACTGTCTGCAACTAATTAGTGCATCCACACACCTCATTACTAGCCTGATTAACAGTCATGTATACATAAACACACCACGGTGTGAAATTATTTCTCTGCATTCCACCCATTCACTGAGTGGCCAGCGCCCGGGGAGCAGTGTGTGGGGACGGTACCTTACTCAAGGGAACCTCAGTGGTACCACTAGCAGCGTTGGGAATCGAACCCACAACCTTCTGATTGCAGGGGCTACGCCCTAACCTCTAGGCCACCAGCTGCCCCAAAATAGTTGCATAATACAGGTCCTGGAATGATCCTTTTCTTTGTTTTCCCTGTTACAACACACCTGATTCAACAAATTAGTAATTTAACACGAGTTTTGATGTGTAAGGTAGCAGGGAAATCTCTAAAACTGGGGATAACTCTACTCATTTATTTGAATCTGTGAATCCCTGTCCCATCATCTAGATCAGGGGTGTAAGCTCCGGTCCTGGAGGGTCCAGCACAGTCTGATGGTTCTCCTCCTCAAACACATTCACTAAATCTGACAATGAACTGGTGAGGAGAACCAGGTGAACCTGAGCAGGGAAATCACCAGAACCTGCGGGACCACGGCCCTCCAGGACTGGAGTTCCACACCCCAGACCTACATCTACTGGTCTGTTCCTCATTATTACTCAGTAATCTACTGTCTTAGAGCCTGTCTTGCTACAGGAGTGACTGGCGGTCCACTGAGCGGACGGATGTGGCCGCAGATCACAGCTCACCGTGATGATGTTCACTCCTGGCGTGGTGCAGCTGGGCTTGGGGCCAGTGTTAAAGTGCTTCTTGATCTTTCCTGCCACTGACAGCTGGTGCTCATTCTCTGATAGGCCGTCATTCTGCAGGGAGAGATAGCGCAGTGCGGAACACTTCATTACATCAGATTCCATATAAAGATTTTTTTTTTTGCACAATGACTCAGTCTTATGTTATGTAATCTGAAGATATTGAATATTTCACTAGTACAGCTAATTTATTACCCAATTAAATGTCAGGTCAGTGCATTTTAGGACATCATTTTTGGATATTTTCTATAGATGCAGCGTTTCTGTGATATAAATGTGTTTCGAACACCCATTAATCAACTATAAATGTATTTTTAATGTGTAGTTAAAGTGTCACTTATGGATCCAGTTGTAATCTACAGTTAGGAGAAGGTCCCACAGTGTACTCACAGTGACCCAGGGATGTTCCAGCACCTGCAGAGCTGTGTATCTCTGATCCACTTCCACCTGTAGCATGGACGTGATCAGCTCCTGCACACACACACACACACACACACACAGTGTTAGGGGTGACACAAATGACTTTGGGGTTCTCCATTCACACCCCCAAAAAGCATTTACACTTCACAATATCCACTATCATCTAACTTATAAGAAATCCTATATGGAAGTGTTTAATAAGACACAAACAGTTTGGAATCAGTATCTTTCTTAAAGCATCTGCATCCTACATGTTTCTTGTATTTAATTTTTCCCCTCACTTATAATGTCTGTGTGAGTTTATGGTTCAAAAACAGTCTAAATTTATTTCACAGGATAATTTAGGGCACAATACAGGAACAAAGGCAGTGATCTATTTCAGTCTGTTTTCTTTTACTGTTCCTACCAGTCAAAAGTTTGGACACACCTTCTCATTCGATGTTTTTTCTTTGTTTTTATTATTTCCTACATTGTAGATTAATGTTGAAAACAAACTAAATGATGAAGGAACACATGGAATTATGCAGTAAACAAATAAAGAGCTAAACAAACCAGAATATGTTCTGTAATAAGGTAATGATGGACTGTTGTTTTTTTACTTAGTTAAGTGGTTCTTGCCA
>JBBPCY010000035.1:10932755-10945954 GCA_037974405.1 Brachyalestes nurse
CAGCCAATCAGCAGCAAGGAGAAATAAATAACGCTCTCGGATTGGCTACTTTCAAACCTCCCACCTCTGAGTACAGCGGTGTTTCACCATCCCAAGACGCCTTTCTGTGTGTTTCTCTCCACAGAACCAAAACATTGAAAGTTATTTTTTATATGGAAATGTAGCTACATTTACGTTATTTGTTACAAAATTAGTAAATTATATGTCAATAATTTTAGCGCTAAAATGCCCCCTTGTCCTCGTGCTGGTTGTTTATGTTTGGGTGCATAGCAACCCAGCACGAGGACGAAGGGGCATGGCCGACGAGGCCCGGACGTCACAAAAGTAAAAAAAAATATGCGAAGGATATCTGCAGTTCCCACGTCAGTGTGGGGGTTTCAGAGAATTATTAGTTCAGTTCTCCGAAAAAATCCGCATTGGACTGAAACTGCGACTGCTGGTCCTCGGTAAAGTTGGGTTTACTGTATTCGGTAGTTTAGACTTGTAACAGATTGTCATTTAAAAGCATCGAAGTTAAATGGCCCATTTGTTGATTACAGCTCTACGTTGATAAAGAAAGAAGACTTGTGCATTGAGAAGTCCAAGGTAAGACATTATCATGACATCATTTTCTATCTCTCTAATTTTGGAAGAGCACTGAGACTCAGTGTCTGTGTTTCAGCTGTGCTGGGTCCTGTACTGTGACATCATGTGTTTGGACTATGATGGAAATTTACTGGATGCGTGTGTGATCACCTTGCTGGCAGCATTAAAGAACAGTAAGGCCTGTAATGGTGTAGCTCTCGCATTTCTCCACTGCATCTCTCTTACGGTACGTAACCCCTTATCTTCTTATCTCCTCTGCCTTACAGCACAACTTCCCAAAGTCACAATTAACAAAGAGACGGATTCAGTAGAGGTCGATATGCAGCACAAGAAGCATCTACAGATCAACAAGCACCCTGTCGCCTCGTCTTTTGCAGTATTTGATGAGTAAGACTTGTTCATTTGGATTTATTGTTTCACTCTTAATGAAACTGTTTGGTGGGCTCTTGTTTACAAAAGGACTAACTATGTTTCAATATTCAACATATTCATTAAAAATCCTATTTAGGCTTGATCTGGTCTCTGAAACTGCACCAGGTTCAACTGGAGATCTTTGACTGACATTAGATACCCGTATCAATATTCAATATTCAACCAGAAAAGAGTATTAAGTGCTAAAATCTTTATGTAGGAGAAAGAGAGGGTGGATGCTCTTCAGGATGTTTTTGAAATGCTCTGTTCTTACACTCTTGGAACGCACACGATGGGCCTCTTGTTTACTGTGTTTACCATCACAGTACTTGTGGAAAAGGGTGGTATGTGGTTCCCAGCCCTGATGTTTTCCCTTCTAACACACCCACTTCAAACAAGCAAAATTGTTAAATTGGGTCGGATGTGTTGGGAGCAACAACAAAAAACGGCAAAATGTACAGAGGAGGGACGGGAAACCCTGCACTTAGATATCAACACAAACTGGACTGTGAGAATATAGAGTTCCCTTCATCCACCTCTAGACTGTCCCTTTAGTTTCCATGGACAGTGATTTTGATGTGTTCCTACACTGAGAAAAGACCACCACCACCACCTGTTGACTCCACACTCAAATATAATGGAAAGACTTGTTAATTAGTGAATGATGAAGAACATCATACCAAAGGTATGGTGGATCAGTTTTGATCTCAGGAGAAAAATGGTAAAAAGAGGTTATATTTCCTTTTCCTGAGGTTTTCCCCAATCCATGAGTGATCAGACATGAAAATTCCTCTCCTAGTTCTACTCTAACACAACACCACAAATCCTTCCCTTTGGAAAACTAGTCCCATTTCTTATTTCTCCCGGACTGAGTCCTGTCCAGTTAGAAACGGACGCCCCAAATATTACAACACTGGGAGGGTGAAGGCAGGCAGGTGCTTCCTCCGAGCACTTTTCCAACACTGAACACATTCTACAGATTTTGAGCTTTTACCATCACCTTCCCAGTGAACTGGCTTCTATCTTAGAAAAGAACAGAAAACTGCACCTAAGGGAAAATACATCTTATTTATGGTAATGAGGCATACACTAGAGATGTAGCAAATAGACTCTCCATATCATCCTCTATACCTTAAATAATCAGCTTTTCCAGGCCAAGAGTTTCATAAAAGAAATCTGAGCTGGCACTGAAGAAATTCTTCTCTCTGTAGTACGGTGATCATCGTAGACCCTACAGCAGAGGAGGAAAGTCTGTCCACAGCGTTAATCACAGCCGTCACAGATGAGGACCACCAGCTATGTGCTTTCCACAAACCAGGTGAGGTGCCCACTGAGGCGGAGTACAGTCCACCCCCGACATTCACAGGGGTCACGTTCCAAGAGCATCCGTGGATTATGAAAAACAGCCAATGCCTAAAAATGCTTTTTTTATAGTCTAAACCCCAAATATGCTCCCAAAACACTGTAATTTCATTTTAAACTCAGTTTAATATGTAAAGGTACACCCGAGGCGCTCCACGTCAGAAACCGCTCTTATGCTGAATTCTGGACTGCAGCTGCGTCAAAGGGCAGCAGCCAATCAGCAGCAAGGCGAAATAAATAATGCTCTCCGATTGGCTACTTTCAAACCTCCCGCCTCTGAGTACAGCAGTGTTTCACCATCCCAAGACACGCTTTCGTATACAGTTGCTTTTTCTCTCGACAGTACCATTAAAAAAGTAGAATTATATTTTATATGGAAATGTAGCTGAATATTTGTTAAACAATTAGTGAATTCTGTTGCTTAATTTAGCACAAAAATGCATGAAAAATTATATTGCCGTTAAAAAAAAAATGCGGAGGATATGTGTGGTTTCCACAAATGACGGAGGCCGCGACACTCTGAACCGCGACTTCACAGGGGAACACTGTACTGATGACATACCTGGATTGAGTATTGACTTAAATTTACATTCTGTGGCATGTTGTGTGTTTTTCTTTCAGGAGGCAGCTCTTTATCGGCAGAGAAGCTTCAGGACTGCATAACGCGTTCTGTGACGCGGCACACCGAGATCGGCAGACTCATAGACAAAGTCATAGAGAGTGCCAAGGCATCCAAATGAACACAGAAAGCCAGATTTTATCTAAAAGTTGTATTTTTCACTGTCAATATATATTTTCTTTTTTAATCACAATAAAACTGCTGACAAAGACCATTTACAAAACTTCTGCCTCAGTGTCCAGAAATGTCTTCCACACCCCTGATCCTGAATCCCCACCCCCCATAAGAATATACATAGACTGCCCCTTCAGTACAACGAAATGCCGTTTTAAAATGTGCTGCATAAAAACAGCACACGTAATTGCATGCTGGGAGAATAAGGCCCGTCGCTCCAGCATCCAGCCTGTAGAAAGTTTCTTTCACAAACCATTCGCTCACCAGCAGGAGATTTAGGCACATCTGTAGGACTTTCTTTATATCACGTATCAACTGTCTTCGGGAGGCTTCATTCTTGGGCCTGCAGGCTCCCACAGAAAGGGCTGTTAGGAGAAAACAGAGCATTCCTCAGAAGGCTCTAAAAGGAATCGTCACTTCATATCTTTCTTTTAAAAAAATATGATCTTAAATAAATGTCCCGAGCTCTAAAAATCCTTGTTCAAAAGTACACTCATTTGGCCTGAAGTCGAGTGGATATACTGTGTCCTCAGCTACAAACTCAGGGGGAAAAAAGGAAAAAAGCGCGTGGTCGTCACGGTCAGTCAGGACAAATGCTGACCGAGCACAGTGTGTTCCTGGTGTGGGGCGAGTCCTGGGCGAGCGGATCAAGCCGGGAGTCACGACTTGGAGAGGGGCTGGGGCGTGCTGCGTTTCCTCTTACTTCTTGGTTGGTTGGCGGAATGTTGCCGCGGCAGCGCTGCCGGAGCTCCCGCCCCCGCCGCCATAGCCATTTGCTGCTGCTGCTGCTGCATTTGATGTTGCAAGAATTGCAACTGCATCCAGAAAAGAGAGAGAGAGATTAAATTTGTGCCAATCTTGCTACAGTCCACAAAGTCTCCCCTCACAGTCTGACATATGAAAAGTCTAGGATCAAGCTCCCCATTTCAATACAGTTTTAAAACATGCCCACTGAACCAGCCTGGCCACCCTTGCACCTGTTACACAAATGGCTGCTTGCAGAACGGATTTAGTACTATTGAAAAAAGATTTTTTTTTTTTATAGTATTCAAACGAGCTAGTTAGCCAAACATTAGTGGACACTTTTGAGGAATCTAAATATTTGTCTTTACATTTACGCCACCCAGCCAACAGTCTGACTTATACTTCAGGGGCCGTATTACTGTGTGGTAACCATGGTAACGGCAGTTTAGGATCTTATTTAGGACAAAAGCCGTTGCCAAGTCAATTTTCCTATCCTAAGTTACCTTAAGAAAAGTGTATTACAGAAGCATCCTAACCTCAAAAAATCTTAAATACACTCTCCTAACTTTAGGAGAACCCTTCCGCTGTCCTAACTGTCGCCATCTGATTATTTAGGCTGCGGGTAATTTGCCCCGTCGGCACGGGGCTCTCCCAGCTGTGGTACAATTAACAAACGCGCTTCGTTTTTTCGCTAAAGGTGATTTTCAAAGTGGTGTGTGAGTGAGTGTCCCTATACTTTTGTCGACATAGTTTTCTATGACAGCTATGTCCCAGTACTTTTGGCCACATTGGCCAGTTCGTCTGGCTTGAAGTTCAGAGCACGTTGTTTAATATCCATATTCTGAAAACAGTAATGAAGTTACTCTGCTGATACAATGTTGAGGACTGTAGCCTCGTAAAGCTACTAGTGGACTTCGCCAGATGACTGCGTTAGTTGCTAGGTAACAGACATAAAAGTGGATCATCGATGTGAGATCGCTTATTTAGGATTCTTAACTCGAAATTCAGTTAGGATTTGCTTCTGTAATAACAAATTGAAAAAAATCCTGTCCTGTCTTAACTTTATACTTAAGATAGGAAGTTTCTGGAATACTTTTCATTACTTTGCTCTTATTTTTAACCCTAATCACAGAGTACTTGCTACATAAACCCAGTTTTAACACAGCAAATAAAACATGGTCTTCAAATGTTAAATACTCTTAAGCATTTTCATGCTTTAACTTTCAAACAACTTTTTTCCAGGTCTGAAAAGGGTTGTAGGTGAAGCGTTGTAGTTTAGTCGGTTAGATCTAAATGATTTCTGGGCAGGTTGCTCATGTCACATACGTCACTCGGCTACTAAAACAATCGAAGAAATATTTAAAAATAAATGTTTATGGTTCCCCTAAAGGGACGTGGGCATGTTAAAAAACTACACTGTGGTTCTGGGGCACCTAGAAGTCCAGCTATGTCCCACTTTGTTTACTTTATTTTCTATTATTCAGTTTCTGACTGTTTACATCCATCCCATTATTAGCGTTAGTGCTTAACATGTGGCAGTTTTGCCGAAGCACAGTGACTGTGAGGGAAGAAAGCTGTTCAGGCCACTGTATTTGCAGAAATGACCCATGAATGAATGTGGCTGGTGAGTGAGCAGAAGCTGGATGTGACAGAGGGAAGGCAGAGAGCAGAGGAAGACTGGAGGGATGGTGACGGGACAGAAACGGGACACAGGACGATGAAACAGTCAAGCAGCACCAGTGGCACAACAGTGCAAATCAAATCAATGTTTAAATATCTCCAAAACAATTATATTATATATTACACACACACACACACATATATTTTATATATATATATACACACACACACACACACACACACACACACACACACACACACACATATATATATATAAATAAATAAATATATATATATCATCATAAAACAAAAAGAAGAGCGCGCACACACTGCCCTGCCATGCTGTTTTAAGAGCAACAAGTGTCAGTAAGTCAGCAACTTTAACTCTGATCACAGCTTAAGCCGTTAGAGCGTTTGCATCCAGGAAAGGAGTTCAATATAAGAAATCCAAACAGATTTTTTATATGGAAGCATAGAAAAACTGTGCCTGTAACAATCACCCCCCCCCTTTAAATGATGTTTATTTGAGGTCTCATGCTTAGAATTTTGGGAATGCCCCCTCCCCTCCAAAAACCTCTCCTGCTTTATAAAGCAGAACCCAGGGTGCCACAAGCTCTACTTGAATGTATTATTCAATGACTCCCAGAAAGTAGGCTCAGACAGGCAAAAAAAAAAAAAGGAAACTGAAACATAAGAAAATCCCCTGCAGAGGTCACAGAGCGTCTATGAGATACAAAAACAAAGAGGGAAGCCATGGAAATGTTATTAAAGCTATCTTTGTGAATGACAGTAGCAGATGCTGCAGCTGTGTGGCGTAAGGCGATCAATTTGTACAGTGGACACATAGACATCTTACATATAAGACTCGTGCCCTTTTTGGTACGGCTGCACCTTCTTTAACATTAAAACTGAAACAGATCAGCGGACAGAGGTATAAAAATCAATGGAGTACTGCGGTATTCTGGCTATAGTGCCACCAGGCATTTAGTTCATTCAGTAATGCTGAACCTGCAGGTGTGTCTGACCACTACAGTTTTTAAACATCTATACACAGCAGAGCCAGGTTTTCCATTCGGCACGAGGGCAGGCAGTGCATCCCGGCTTTGAGTGAGCCTCGGTTTGAACTGGCAGTCTGATATTCAGATGTCTATGGGTGGATGAGGTCAAAGTTGCTGCATTACTTGGATCTGTGGCTGGTGCTGCTGCTGGAGCCTCGGGGACGGCAGGCTGGACCCAGAGCCCTCCAGACCACAACCCAGCTGGGACAGCACTACCAAACCAGTACGGGCCGAGGCCAGCACCGGGACGAGGAGGGGGGAGGAGGGAGAAACAGAGACAGAAAGAGAGGGAACGATAGAGGAGGACAGGTGAAGAAAGAAAACAAAAGGTAGAATGTAGCAGAGAAAAGGGGAAGTGGCATCCATCTCATGTAAATTAAACAACACACCCACAGAATCAAAATGGAAACAATCTGTGATTCATTTCTTCTTGACGGGTCAGTGGAATGCACTACAATAGTTATCAGCAAACCATTAGTATATCTACTGTTGTGTTAGTACCTGTTAGAGAGACAGCTGAATGTAGATATGTGTAGATTACAGCGATCAATAAGGGAAAGAGGGAGAAAATGGAACATTAGAGGTGAGTGGATGTGTGAGGATGGGTTGTTGTGTATACACACCTGTCTGCGGAGACATGAATCCCCCCACCCCGGCCAGGTTGATGACGGCGGTCTGTTGTGCGGTGAGGCCCTGCTCTGCAGTCAGTCCCTGTTCAGTCTGTATAAAGGAAACACTTTATCAGTTACTGGTACTGTAATATCAGCCTTCGGCTTGTACTGCAGCCAAAGGTCTCACATCTTTAACCATGAAATTAACAAGCAGATCTCTGATCGGTTGTTTTTTCTTATCAGTCAGAGGCTTTTCTGTAAAGCTGCTCCGCTCCTCTGACCTGGACGACCCTCTGCAGGGCTAGCGTTAGCCATGGTAGCTAGCGGATGCTGTGCAGAACCCCGGTTCTGTTACTGTACTTTAACACCGACTTGCAGATTGTGCAGGTCTCCGTGCTGTTTGTGTCTCTAGAGTGAAGTATCTCCACACGTGATGTGTCTGTGTTCTCTGCTGCATGTCTCTCCTCTCGTGTTTACATTCCCCTCGTGCCAACGGTGCCGCCCCTTTTTATGAAGGGACTATAATAATTGGTTAAGTCTCGGAAAACGTGTCAGCGTCAGCCAATCAGAGACAGAGACTGCATTGTGTACACAAAGGAGGGCAGAGAGAGGAAAAAAACACTGGACTAGGCGACTTCTCTCAGGGGGCGTCGACAAATCGGCTCTTCTGTTAATGCCCTAGTACTGATCAGTTATCCAGGCATGTTTTCTTAGACCACATAGTGCTCTTTTCTTAGACCACATAAAGAATAGAGAGTAGAACAAAGTATGTCTGACCAAAAAAACCCTTTTGCCCCATAAACAGATCACTGCCTCCAACAGTGCCACAAAAGTCCCTAGCACCAGACTTTAAAACTCCCTTCTGTTGATTTATTCTGAAAAAAGAGGTTGGGCACACTTTGGAAAAACTACAATTTGTTTGCGGCAGATTTTTGAGGGCAGGCTGTTTTTTTTGTTATTGTCCCTTGAAGTCTGGTTTTCTTCATTGCAGTGGGAGCAGGGTTTCCAATAGTTGACATATTTGTGTATTGCATACTGGGTATTGTAGTAAGAGACACTGCCTGATACAAAATCATCCATTCTGACAAACTGATGAGGCTGAGTGATGAAATACTGCTCTGCAAAACATTACATAACATGACAAGTAACATGTCGAAAACACATTTAGGCTGCAGTAGCTCTAAAAGGATCACGTTCTAACTGTATGACACTGCTAGACTACTGAGGAAATATTATGGAACCGTTCAGAGCAGATGAGGAGAAAAAGAACCACAAATGTTGAGTGAGACGTAAACCTTACTCATAGTGGCGGTGATCTGCTGAGTGGCCTCTCAATCAATATTCGATGCACTTTACTCCAGTAAAATAATTCGGCTCAACTCACCGACTCCCCTTGCTGTTGTGGGCTGGATGTGGCAGACTGGCTGTTCTGCTGCTGCGGGGAGAACTGCGAAAGCTGCTGTTGCTGCAAAGAGTTAAAGATGAGTGGTGCAGCAGGGATCTGAGTCAGAAAGAAACAGATAAAGGAGGAATATAAGTGATGGAGGAAGTAAACAGTAGATGAATCCACCAACAATCTAAATCCCAGCTCTCAACAATTTAATACACCTTCATCCTCACCTGTAGCAGATTGAGTGGCCTCAAACCTTGGGTGTTATTCAGACCAAAAGGACCACCTGGAGACATAAAACAGCACAGAATGTGAAGTGAAACACCAAGTGGTCCTTTTTAGGTAAAGATGTACATCCCTCCCCCCCTACAGACAAGTAAGAATGGAAAAGGGAATACCTGCAGGAGCTGCAGGCTGCATGGCAGGCAGGGTGCCAGACATTAGGCCTCCTGGAGGCAAAATTCCACTCAGGTTTATCCCAGGCGTCAGTGTACCAGGACTACAGCCCAGCATGGGGTTAGAGCCGGTCATTAGAGTCTGGGGACTGCTGTGTGCAGCGCGCACACACACACACACACACACAATCACAATCACACAGATCAATCAGTCGGAAACTATCTGCTGACAGAGGATTTAACTGCATAATGAGATTATAAGAAAACAATGAGAGAACAATCAGTTCCATGACTGTAAAGCATAAAGAAGAGCATGTCCTACCAGACGGAGCCCACCACGTTGATGAAGTTGAGCCCGGCAGGGTTTGTCATGACCTGGGAAGAGGTGGTGCTGGAGGTAGGCAGGGGGATGGTCATGACTGGCAGAGTCATTTGCTGCTGGGCGAAGGGGGCGAGAAGCGCTGGTTGCTGGGACACAGCCGGGTCCTGGGGGGTGGGCGTCACAGAAGGTGTAGTATTCTGAACGTCTGCAGGGTGTGGTGTGGAACAGGGTGTGTTGGTTGGGGTGGGCGTTGATGGCTTAGGCGTTCCTGATCCTGAATAAACAAATTATGACAGTCATGAACATATACAAGTATATTCATAAAGAGAGTTACAGCAAACTTATGTCTATCACAAATATGTTCATTCAGCGGAGACACAAATAAAAGTCTTCTAATGGCATATTTATACAGGCCACATTTAGTGTAGTCTCCATATAATAAACAAATACTTATGGGGTAAAACTCATTAAGATAGGACCTTTATTGTCATTGTCACATTTTCAAGAGAACAACGAAATGAAGGTGACATATTCTACCTCTTTTTAAAGTTATTATAGTTCTATGGGCTACAAAACATTTTCATGAAGTTCTCTGCACAAAATCACTCTCACATAAAGAGACTCACCAGCTCTATTCTGGATAGTTTCAGTTCCTTTCAAAATGAGCCGTTTAAGGGCTCTGTTACTTTTATGCAAATGAGCGGTTTCTGGCCACGCCCCCCACCCATACCATGCTTACGCTGCATTTACCACACGTGAAAATTTCAGAAAACAGAGGCACTATATGTTGGACCACTACATGTTGGACCCCGAGTCGGATCCAGAGTGAGATGAACACACACTTCATGTGACTCCGCCTTCGCCTTTAGCCGCAGCACTTGGCGTCTTATGCTTGTAAAACCAGCAGATAAAAATGGAGGATCTAGTGGGCGGGGCTCGACAGGTGAGGGGCTGTTCTATGCAAATTTCTTTCTCCTGACGTCAGAATAAGGGAGGCGTCCAAACGGCTCATAGAAGCATATGATTCCTGACACCAAAATCTTTCAGTTGACTCTCAGAAAACGGATGGATGGTTTATAGGAGTAGTAGAGACTCCAATGGAAAGACAAAAGGATGGCAGCCCCATGCTTCACTTGGTGGATGGGTTAAATGCAGAGAAAGAATTTCACATTGTTCATATAGTTTAAGGGTGCGTTTCAGAGGTTAACCCCTGATGTATTCGTCTCTTGCAGAGCGAGGACTCTGATGAGGACGACCTGCTGGCCATCAGCAGTAGATGGACGTTTGAGCGGAGCAGCCGCCGCTGGTCTCGCCTGCAGGACATCGACCTTCTCCTGGGGGGAGCAGATGGACGAAGCCCTCCACAGGGTCCTGGCCTGCGGACGACAGTGAGCAGCGAAAGTGTCCTGACTGACCTGAGCGAGCCAGAGATCTGCTCCCTGCACAGCGAGGACTCTCTGTCCGTCATGCCTGACACCGCCTCTCTCGCCCCCCTGAGCGTGCCCCGAGACCTGCCTCACTATGGGTCACTTCCTGCCAAAAGTGGGCGGCGTGGGCGCACACGTGCCAAGGACTTCCTTCGGCGGATGGAGACACTGGGGCGCTCGTGGGGGCCCTCGCTGGGGCGTCCAGAGCGCCGCTCGATAGCCATAAGTGGGCCGGTTCTGCAGAGTCAGCCTGAGGCTCTCAAAACACTTCGTTGCATTCCAATAGTCAACGGAGAGGCGCCAAGTACTGAAGACTCTCCCACTGCTGGCAACTGCTCAAGCAGGCTGGCTTGCGGTGAGGAGACTAGCCAAACAGAGACGAGTGGCAGCACTGGCACTGATCTGAAGGAGCGTGTGCCCAAACCCCACAGTGCCAGCAAGCGGGCAGGGGTGTACCTTGAAGATCTGGACGTGCTCTCCGGAGTCCCCCAGAGGAGGAGGCCTGTAGAGCGGAGTCGCAGGAACGAATTTCGCTCCTATGAGGACCTGGTGGTGCATATCCCAAAGGACCACAAGCCAGGCACCTTCCCCAAGGCACTGTCCATTGAGAGCCTGGCCCCAGCAGGCGGGGACACCCGGAACTGGAGGGTCCAAGAGCCCGAGCGGCTGCGGCAGCCGAGGGCTGGGAAGGCCACGGGCCACAGGGACCAGCGGCCCTTGACTCGCTGCTGTCCGCGGGGCAGCCGGATCAGTGTGTACGACAATGTGCCAGGTTCACACCTGTACGCCAGCACCGGGGACTTGATGGACCTAGAGAAGGAGGATCTCTTCCCACACCTGGACGACATCCTGCAGCATGTGAACGGCCTGCAGCAGATCGTGGATCACTGGTCCAAGAATGTCCTGCCTGAGGGGGAGGGCGAGGGTGACAGGGGGATGACAGACGCTCAGTCGTCCAGTCAGATCACGCTGGATTTTGAAGGGACCTCAGTGACCACTCCCAGTGATGGAGACAGGGACGGTGTATCTCTGAACGATACAGACACTTCCAGCACTAGAGAGAGGCGAGACTCTGGGGTGGGGGCGTCGTTGACACGACCTCGGTGAGAGCCTGCACGTTCATAGCTACCTGACTGGAGCAGGGCAGTTCAACTCTGCTCCTGGAGATCTACTCTACACATGTCTTTTTTCAACCAAATGACTCTGAACACCAGTTCAGTGACATTTTCAATTTGTGGTGCCTTTATTTCTTAGCCCTGACGTGGCAGCATTTTAACAAGAGGTGGAAAAAGAAATCCTAATCTTTCCCTTGACTAACCCACCTCTCTCTAATGTTTCGTTTGTTTAAATGTCTAAGTTTCTGACCTCTCACAGAAGGTCAGCTAAGTGTGTTAGATAAATAAATTCAGGTTGAGTGGATCTCTAGGAGCAGAGAGCTCTTGACTGAAGTTTGCTCTGCCTTCCAATGGCCAAATTATACAGCAGCATTTTAGCCCCTGTTTTTTACAAACATTTTTCAAATGTTGTAGTATGTTTGAACAAAAGATAACTGGAAAACATAGTTGGCACATCATGTTTTAAATTAATTTTTTGTTTTAAACTAAATTTAGTTTTAAACAAAATTTTTGGTAAATCATGTTTTAAACTACGTTTTTTTTAAAACTACATTTTTTACTTAAGTCTCAGGTGGCCCAGCTTCAGGATGTCCAACCGCCTCAGCCAGTCAGGAGCCTCGTCACAAATCTCCAGCCAGTCGGCAGGCCAGCTCAGCCTGTTGCAGAAGTTCTCGCTGCTGCGTCTCACAGCCATTATGGAGAAATACTCAATGTCCAACAAACATGGATGGACCTGGTGAGTGATGTTCAAAATCTAGTGTGTTCATATTCAGTGCAAAAAAATATCTACAGTAGCTTATGTAAATCATCCAACTAGGTCCATTTCTTTCAGGTTTTTTTTTCCTAGCAATGCAGTCAGGCATTTGCAGAGATTACTTTTCATCAGCCCTCTGTTATGTGGAGGGCATATTTCTGCACAGAACACCAGAACACACAAATGAGCAGGGAAAGGAAAAGTGTTTGAGTGGGAGGCTTGAGCAGAAGCGTGTGCTGGTCTGTTGAAGGTTGAACGCTTGTCTTATCTAACGCGAGAGCTCTGTCTGCGTCTGCCATCACAGCGCATCAGTACAGCTACAGTCTGCCCTCTCTGTGTATTGGTCATGTGTCACAGAGAAGCCACATGTACTCTACCAGTCAAAAGTTTGGACACACCTTCTCATTCAATGTTTTTTCTTTGTTTTTATTATTCCCTGCACTGTAGCTTTATATTGAAAACAAACTAAATGATGAAGGAACACATGGAATTATACAGTAAACACAAAACAGTATGTTTTGAATGTTTTGTTATTACTGTTGTTTTTTTACTTAGTTCAGTGGTTCTTGCCATAATGTGGAGTAGAACCGTAGTGGAATAGGATCACTAACT
>JBBPCY010000035.1:10959303-10972193 GCA_037974405.1 Brachyalestes nurse
AGTCCAGAGATCCGTAAACCAGAAGGAACTGTGTGATGCTGAAGAACTGAGTGATACTTTTCTTTCTTCAGGATCAATACAAAGTGAATGTCGGTCACTAAAGACAGACCTGATGTGTCTCTTCACTAAAGACAGACCTGATGTGTCTCTTCAGAACAACAGTTTGAATCTGTGTGGATAAATAATGTGCTTTTACAGACTATAAATACTGAAAACCAGTCAGTTTCATTTTAGTGTTTATAATGTTTTTCTTGTAATAAAATCTTAAAAGAAGATTTTACTGGAAATCCTCTTCCTGTAAATTATGTCACTGCTGGAATGTGCCATTATTTTACAGGGGTTTTTGTGTTAGTAACAGGGTTGACTTGAAATCAGGGGACACTGATAAAATGATAAAATTTTTATAGAGATGACATGTGTTCATGCTAAACATTGCTTAACAGTGAGATTACTTTTAGAACAATATACAAATGTGAAAATTTAATCATTTTTCCAACAATTCACTATTAAGAAGATTAGCTGAAAAATAACTTTCATAGTGAGGGACAGGCCAAAATCCCTGCTGTATCAACGTAAATGCAAATTTAACCATGGACAATAACATTTAATTTACTTAATTTCGAGGTTGTATTGATGGTAGAAGACATACTAATGTTTTCAAATTCTGCATGTATCTGGTATTATAGTGTTTTTATGACAGATTATTTCTCTGGGACGCAAAATGTAGCGATTCCACGGAATGACCCAAATATAGGTTTAAATCAGTTGTCTTTAGATATTTTAATTACTGTTGTGTAACCATATGAATGCTGCCTCTTGCTACAGTTTCTTATGCAAAAAAGTGTCTATTAATAGGCATATATATATAAATTATACAATTGCTTATAGGATTATAAGATTAATTACAGGAGTACAGCACAGTACCCAGACACAATATTGAAAGAGGACTTTAATGCACTGGAAGTGTGTTAAACCAGAAAAACTGTGTTTTAATCATTTATGCATATTTAGCTTCAGGGTCCTTAAAGTGCCTTGTGTATGAAGACCAGGTCTGAACTGTCTTCCTTATCAAACTATAGGTAAAAAAAACACATGTTGAACCACTTATGGTCTAAATGTCCCTTTTGGGAATTTTCACCAATTTCTACATAATTAAAATTATTCAGGGTGGGTTAGTGTGGAATACATGATCATTTTGTCGCCTGGTTCCTATCACTTCCATTTTAAAGAAATCTGAGCAGATTTCACACCACAAATAACAAAGACATTGAGTCTCAATAGAAATAATGTCCCTTTAAACCTGTTTACAATTCCAAAGTCAGATTTTTAGGACTTTTGCAAAGATCTAAACTGATTATGATCAATTATGTCACACGAACCAAAAAGTACAAGCATCTCGTAAAAAATCTAATGTTTTTAAAGTGTCCCCAAACTTTCAGCATTTATAGGCAGTGTATGGAACCAAGCTGGACAGTTTTACTGACCATTTAAAATGAATTTAAAGTTCAGAAGACAATCCCTTTTATATTTAAAATCTATTCATATAGTTTGTTGATGAAAGGTATATAAAACATTAAAGTCCAGTAAAAGGGGGTCCACTCACCTTCTGGCCTGCATCTGGTGGCTGAGGTGGGTTACTGGTCCCAGTTCAGAAACATATATAGCTGGACGTCGCAGGTGAAGAACTGAAACAGCTGGTCTGGGTTCAGCCCCCCTCTGGGTGTGTTTGGACCTCAGTAAGAATCTAAACCTCCAGACTAATCTCCCCTGTGTAAACTGGGGATTCCCCAGATTAGAGGATCAAACTGACCACCAGTGGACTGTGTGGAAAACACCAATGAGCACTAAACACCTACACCGGGCCAGGTTACAGGGTGTGTGTGTGTGTGTGTGTGTGTTAGCTATGGGAGGAGTTCAGCCACTCCCAAACTGGGGCTAAACTAAACCTGGGCTTCAGTTTTTTGTTGAATTTCTGTTTTAAAGGAATCTGCTGCATTGAAACTACTTTATGATCCCTCTTCAGAGAAAAAAAAAACAAAACAGTTGTGGGCAATAGCTGGGAGTGAATAACAAAGAAAACACACTTTACTAACGACAAAAGCTGTGTTTATATATATATATATATATATATATATATATCGACCCACACTTTTCCAGGTTCATTTTTGGGGAAAAAGGCGCAAGCTTCCTCTATTTTATCTAGTCCGGGAATATAAGACAACCCCCCCTTTTTTAAGAAGTATTTTTGGAACAAAAACTGGGTCTTATAGAGTTGTATATATACACACCACACAACTCCAACTGTATGTTTTTTTTGTTGTTGTTTGTTTTTTAAATAAGTTTCATTTCAGTGATAAGTTTTATTTCAGAGTTAAGTTTTATTTAAATAAATTGTTTTATTTAAATACAATTTTCATTGTTATAAGTTTTAATAAGTGTATTTCAATCTATTTTGATTGTTATATTGTTATTTTTTATGACCTTTACAACTCAATTTTGTTCATTTACTTTGATTTTGTAAAGCACTTTGTAACTTTGTTTTTGAAAAGTGCTATATAAATAAAGATTATTATTATTATTATTATTATTATTAAACTAATAAGGAGCTTTTTAACAACAGTGTTCCCTTTAACACAGTTACAGTTCAAATATTTCTGTAAATCTCAACTTAAACATTCATGTAATCAAATCAAATATTAAACCAAAGCTCTTTGCCCCTGCAGGACATTCACGTTTTATTTAGTTTATTATAGAAAAACAAGTTCCCCTCAGAGTCCAGAGCCCCTCAGAACATTATAACAGGCTCCTTCTGAGCAACAGCAGCTTCACATTTATAATCTATTCTCTTTTTCTTCTGAACAAGTTCCAGCAGAAACAGTCTGTGTTTAGTAGAGTGTCCCTGTTAGAGTGAGGTGAAGTGATCAAGCACAAAAAAGTAACAAACTAAAAATAATAGTAAAAAAAACTGCATTAAAGTTCAATAAAATAATTTTAGGCATTAAGTACATTTTAAAAAATGTCATAACATGTTGACCTGCCCGGACCTACTTTATATATACATATTTATATTTTTTTATTATTTGTACAGTGTACATTTTATACTATACTGTTGTTGTAGAGCTTTTATTCCATTGTTTTGCTGCTCTTACCTTTGTTCTGTCCACTTTCCAACCTGTGGGACTAATAAAGGGTTATCTTATCTTGTCTTTTCTTATCCTATCTAATCTTACAGGGCTGGTACGTGCTGACTACTGCGTAATGTATTGTTATCAAGCGGTATTTCTAACAGTGGCTAACTCGGCTAGACCTTGGCTTTCTAAGTGGTTGTACTGGAACAGGCTCAACTAACGTAACACCCTTACCAGTGCCAACTTCCGACTTCCAAGGTAAATGGAAAGCAGCATTAAATATGAATGGGTGGGGCTAAACTGCTGTAGGCCAATAAGCAGGTATTTGTAAATACACTGACATCACGAATACAAATACAGCATTTTAAAACACAAACGTATTTTATACTGAGTATTTTCTGCAGAGTTTTTATGGAATTTCTTTAGACTTTAACTCAAGCACTTTCCTCCGGGATTAATAAAGTTAGATTCAGTAATTTCAAAGTGATTAGCATCTTTCAAAACAAATACAGCTTTCCATGACATAGGTCCTTCTAAATCTACCTTACAATTCTGTTCATAAAAGCAGAGAAGAGATATGTAATATGTAATATATGTAACAATGTTGTATTATTCTTCAGGCCACTCTAAATTAACCTCCTTCCGCTCAGCGCTGATCACAGTGTAAAAATTCCTCCCCCAAGACGTTTCTAGAAACCTACATATGCTGCAACTATACTGTTTCAGAGACGACCCTGAGGCTGCATGCATCACTTCAAACAAACAAGCCACCCGGGCTGGAAAAGTGCCATTCAGCAGGTCTGTGTGAGTCAGAGAGGAACAGGGACACGCCTGAAGACGCGCAGGGTGTGTGGACACTGTGTATCAGGGAGGAAGTCTAAAGAATGGACCTGAATCTCCAGGCTGGACGGATGCATGTGAGATAGGGAAGCAATTGTTGACATTAAATGTGAAGTTTAATGTTGATAATGTTCCTTAATGAACTATTTTATTTGCTTTTGATTTTTTGCTTTCTGTGAATGGTGACTTGACTTCAGTGATGAGCTGCTCACTAATGATTCTGCGCTTTCAGGTGAACATGGAGAGCGTTGATTTTTTTCCTTTTTCTTTTTTGTATTTATTGTTTTTATGTTTCTTGTCTTGTAGAAGAGACACCAAGAATTTCCATTCATAACGTTTAGATCGCCGTTCAGTCTAGATTAAGAATTACAGATGAATGATTTCAAAAGTGAAATAATGAAAAAAGATATGGTCACCAGTTTAACACCTGGGTATTAAAAGTTACAGGTAAACACCCGAAGGTTCCCTCCCTGTAACACCTGAAGATCACTCTTAGGGTGGAATCTGTCTGAAGCTGCTAAGCCCTTTATCAGGAACCTGCTTTCTTTAGAAAAGAGCACTGTTCCCAGCCCACCTGATCATAATAACATTTTCATTTATTTTATTGTAAATCACAATGAAACAAACACTTATGATTGGCTGAAAAATATTATTGAACCCATTGCTTGTTATGTTCTTTGTTTCTGTTTTTGCAATTTGCATGTTGACTTTTCACCACTTTCTCTGAATCCAGTTAATTTTTGGATTAAATCTTCCTGCATCTCCTCTCCACCCGGAGCAGCACCATCACTCCAGAGGCCGCTGCAAAGAACACTGCTAAACTGTACAAACCTGTGATTGTGAAAGGTTCTATATGAATACAGTGTATTTTTATTATTATTATTATCCAGTAAACAGTGTTGGGCTGTAACGCGTTACTGTAATTTGATTCTTTTCTTGAGAGGGTCGGGAAGTAACTAGTAATCTAACTAGTAATGTAACTAATTACTTTTGAAATAAAGTAATCACATTAGTAATTTGATTACATTTAAAGGGAGTAATCAGTAATCAGTAGTTTAATTACATTTTTAAAGTAAGTTGCCCAACACTTCCAGTAAATAACTCATTGTTTTAGATTGTTAAGTCTCAGCATGAGGATCACTCAGTGTTCCGCCTCTACAGTGGAACATTGTTTCCATACAGAAACGAACTGAATCCTGATGAATTGGTTTAAACATTACAAGAAACACTGTTTATCATTCCCACTTTTAACTGGCATGATTGCTGCAACTTGCTTGGAAAGCTGCAGTCGTTAATTGATCTGCTGTAATTCTGTCGAGACTTGACACAGAAACCGAGTTTTCAATCTTCACCAGCCACACTTTCTCTGGTTTAAGATATTTCAACATATTTAGCCTCATCTGAGCTGGGACATGAGCAGGCAAGCTGACGGTTTCTAGGACTTTTAGAGATTTATACTCACTGAAACTGTGGTATTTTTCTCAGCTAATGCTAACCGTGCACTGTTCTTCTTTCTGTTTGTAGATGATGGATGAACTCCCAGGCAGGCTGGACATTTTGATGACTCCATAAATGGCAGGACAGTTCCAGGATTGCTCTGGTTTATAACACAGCCATGGCTTCACCGAATGCGTCTGGATGTCCCCTGCTGGTGGGATCATGGTGGTCAGGCTTTACAGTGGTGCCACAATGTCTAGAGAATGGTTTACTGGACTGAACACCCTTAATCTAAAAATGATCCAAGCTGTAGACCTAGCCAGAGGTCAGTGTCCACAATCAGACTGTCCTTCCACTCTGAAACCAAACGCCTTAATTTTACCTCTTAAAATAACCTTTATTTGCACCTTCCATACAGGAAATGAAGGAAATAAAGCTAATTAAGGGGTAAAACTATTGAATTTTCCCCTTACACAATAGAACGTCCTGAATTCTTGCCTTTTTTGTGCTTTCACACTCCTTAAATCTAACTTTAAGGTAAAATTAAGGGTTCGGTTTCACACATTAACGGCCACTTAATTCAAATGAAGGGGTTTGTTGTATTTTCAGGGCTAGATTAAGGCAGAGTTAAGCACATTTTAAGTACGTTGCGTTTCATAGAGTCTAGGTGGAATCTCAATGGTTTCCTCCTTGATAGAAATATATGGCCTCTCCCCAGGTGGGTAACCAGGTCTATTTAGCTACAATGCCCATCCCTCTCACATTCTTTCAGGCGTTTCATGGTGTGAAAGCGTCTCTTACTTCAGCTCACGCTTGTGCATTACATCTGGGATGGGTTGGCCATGCAAGACCCAAGCCTGTCTGAAGTCACACCCCTGGAGGACGCCATGAAGTTCTATCAGTCTGGGCCTGTAACTGGAATAGCAGTTCTCTGAAGGACTTAGAGAACCTAACGGATACAGAGTCACATTTCTTGTGTGTGCCATTTATTAATATCGATAACATTTCGATTTTGTTGATCGCTGGGATTTTCATTCTTGACCAGTAGAGTTCATGCTATGAAGGACGCGCCTGAAGATTTTTATCTATGTTTTCTGCGGTATTTAATTTAATTAATCTGTAATATATCTTTCAACACCAGATATAAAACCTTGTCAGCCTGACCTGTGCATTTCTCTGTATTGTATGAACTCAAATTAAGTTCATTATATGGCCCCCATAGAAGTCATAGAAACAGAATACGTAAAAGTGTTAAATATTTCCAAACCAAACCATTCAGTTTACTGCGTTTGACAGTGCAAACTGTGTCTCATGACTGTGACTCATCACTCTACATGGCCAACAACAAAAAGAAGGCATTTCACCAGGGTTGGACACCAAAGTAATTATTCACAATTTCATTTAGGTTAAATTCAAGCGTCTTAAAACGTTATTTTGCGTTTCAAAGAGTAGCTCACTGAGGTGAACCAAGATGCGGGTGAGGGTGTTCTGACTAAAACTCTGCTTAGTGTCAGAGAACCTGAAGTAAGGAAAACTGTCACAATAGGCAACAAACCATTATTTTGGTCCATACACATCCCCTTTAATTTTTTTTAAAGGTCCCATGACATGAAAATTTCACTTCACGTTCAGAGAGTGACAGCTCAGGTGGCTCGATCTGGAATTTTCCCCTTACGGGGAAAGGTTTCCTTCCCTTTCTCATGCTTTGCTTGCCCAGAGAATTTCGCCCCTCCTCCCTACCAGAAGATGCTACAAGGGTACTAAAACGCCAAGGTTTTTTATATTATATAATAAGTGGAATGAGGAACAAACAAGTGATAAACACATTAGAAGAAGTTTTGTTGCAACAACAACAATTTCAATAAGTTTTATTTCAACAAACATCAGTGGAGAAGCCACAGCCCACTGGAGGGTCATGGATGAAAAGAAAAGGTGATGCAACCTTGGCGTTTTAGTACCCTTGTAGCATCTTGTTGCCCTGAGGCAACAAACCAAAATCTGGTAGTGGGGGGCTTGGGGGGGCACATTTTATGATTGATTTATTATCAAGGACCCCAAAGCTCCCAAAACCTAAGGTGAAATATTATTGCCATACAGGATTAAGCATTTTATTTTTAGAATTTGAATTAAAGGAATTAACAGTGACATTACATTTACAATTTCCCGTCATCTTTGAGTGTAAATCTCTTCACTGATCAGCTCACCGACCAATCACCACTCCGTCCTGGCCATGCGAGCGTCACGTTACGTTCGGCCGCAGAAAAACGGAAAGACTGTGATGAGCTCTGACACATGAGTGACAGGAGGCGCTTCGTATTTAAAAAAAAACGTAACAATGAATTCTTTCAAGGCACATGATGAACTTTAATTTTCCATCAAATACAAAAGTGAAACTGTGCAAACACTATAGGTACATGGAAAGAATTCAGCATACAAAGATGACCTAATCGCAAGCTAACGTTAAAGCAATGCAACAGGACAGTCAAACAAAGGACTAGTATGTACTTAACGCTACGGGGGATTCAGCTGGATCACATGGCAGCAGTGCTACAAAAATATAAAGCGGTTAAACACTCTCACTTACACACACACACACACACACATTCGAAATAAGCCTCTCATCACACATAGCTCAGCAGTCAATTCAGTGGTTCTCCGCAAACACAAGTTGTAACTACCTAGTAATTAAGAATCTGACAGTTCCACTTGAAGCGTCTCAAATTGGGGGTTGTGAAAGCTGTGCTTCATGTGGCGTCAGTAAGGCACGGATCTGAGGTTTAACAGAGCGATGAAAAGATAAGGTGGTCTCAGGAATTGGCCAACAGCCTCGGCATGAGGCTATTCAAGGTGCACAGTCCCCCCCCCCGCCCCCACGCCTTCCCTACACACAACCTGTGATCCCCCCCAGGCCCTGTTCCCATGGTGTGAGCTAAGTGGCTCTAAACACGCTCCCGTCTGTCATAATGGACCGAAGTTTGTTTCAGTAGTATAATTAACCTCCTGCATTCGGGATAGCTTTGAAGCGCCGTCAGCGTATCGGGTATGGGTTAACGATGCAGCGGCTGGTAGACTGACCTGAGCATTAATTAAGGCCTCGCATTTAACACAAGCATAAGACAAGTGTACATTTCTTTCAAAGGAAGCAATAATAATAGAGCAATAATACACAATACACAAAGGATAGCACAAGAAATATTCAGAAGACAAACATACAAGTGTAAAAAAAACCAAGTGAATAATGAATTTGCTGAGGGGCATCAGAGCAATAATAAGTATTTTTTCTTAGGTGTCTATGTACAGTTGGAGTATATACATGGTCCTCTTTCCCTTTCAGAAATAAGTTCCTTACTGCTGGAAAAGTCTTTAAGAGCCCAAAGCCCACAAAAAATAATATCACAGAGGTAACTATACTGTGATGGCCACAACCATATAATTACACTATATACACAAAGACTGTAAATCACGCTTACAGCAGGGAGAGCATTTGTAAAGGGGCTGAAAACAGAGTGTCCGGAATGAGAGAGCATCACTGAACAGTGTATCTGGTCACTGATGCAGATTTTCACAGCAGTGATCAGCCGCGCACCGTGATTCTGTGGAGTCCTGTGTTGGCTTCTCGTCCTCCTGTTCTGCCAGTTTTAGAATGACCACTTTCCTGCGGAGTGTCCCGGGCATCTGCGTGGTCAGGCTCTCCGCGGGCAGCTCGGACACAGACCCTCTCGGGGTGGGCGGGCAGCTGTCGGCGCCGCGGCTCAGCAGCAGGCAGATGGCGTCCGTGTATCCCCCGCGCAGGGCCAGGTGGAGCGGCGTGAATCCGCCGTCGTCCTGAGCGGAAGCCGCCCCTGGCCACTTCTGCAGCAGCTCCTCCATGACCTGGCGGTGCCCGTTTTCGGCTGCCAAGTGGCAAGGGGTGCGCAGGACGTGGTCGGCATCGTGCGTGTCGGCGCCTTCCTCTAGTAACATCCGGACGGTGGCCAGGTGACCCCCCCGTGCGGCGAGGTGCAGGGGGCTGAGCCCCTGGGCTGTGCGGCTCTGGAGGTCCGCGCCGTGTTTGAGGAGCAGCCGGGATGTGCTGGTGTGGCCGGTCTCGGCTGCCACGTGGAGCGGCGTGTTCAGGCCGGCGGACATGATCCGCACGTCAGCCCCCAGCTCCACCAGGACGCGGGCCACCCGGTACTGCCCCCTCTGCGAGGCCAGGTGCAGCGGCGCCCGCCCGTCCGCCGTCTGCCCGTCCACGTCCACGCCGGCTTGCTTGACCAGCAGCTTCACGATGCCCAGGTGACCCTGCCAGGCCGCCAGGTGCAGCGCCGTCCACTCGTCCTTGCCCCTGGCACGAGCATCGGCACCGCGGCTCAGCAGGACACGCACCACGTTCTCCCGGCCGTGATGGCAGGCCACGTGCGTGGGCGTCCGTCCCTGAGCGTCCGCCTCATTCATGGTGGCACCGCGGTCGAGGAGGAGCCGAGTGAGTGCCTCGTCGCCATTCTGAGCCGCGAAGTGCAGCGGTGTGTACTGATCCTCGTCCTTAGCGTTCACGTTGGTGCTTTTGCGGCTCAGCAGGATCTCAGCCACACTCTTCAGCCGTTTCTCGACGGCCAGGTGAAGGGGCGTGGCTCCGCGCGAGTCGGGCAGGTTTGCGCTGCAGTTGTTCAGCAGCAGGAACTTGACCGCCTCCTCGTTGGCCAGGCCCACAGCAAAGTGGAGCAGACTGCCACCCCCTTCCAGGAGCAGGTCCACGTCCTGCGGCTGGAGGATCTTCATCAGCTTGGCGATGTCCTCAGTACGGATGGCGTCACACAGCTTCTTCTTCTGCAGTTCACTTGACTCTGTGCAACACATATCATATGAAGACAAAGAGAATTAGGGGCCTGGAAACTACAGGAAAGCAATCTCTCCCCGGTAGGACATTCAGCTAAATGAAGTTGTGAACGGCTCTTTCATTCATTAAATATTTTACATTCATTTTGTTTAAGGCTGTTTACAAACTGGGTTCCACAAATACCTTCGTCACAAAAGATTTCTACTCAAACATCTTCCAAACTATTAATATACGACAATTTATTTTTTGACTGCTAATATTAAACTGTTACTATACACTATATAATTTGTTTATTTATGTTTTGTAACTCATGCTTATTTAAAGCTAGTGCGGGGGGAGGGGCTTATTTCTCACCGTTGCCTGAGTTTTCTCTCTCAAAGGAGAGTGTGATTGATCCTTGAGACGAGAAGGCTGAGTCCACAGAGGAAATGCCAGACAGTCTCTTGCTAGTGTTGTCCTTGCTCTCCAGGCAGTCCTCTTTGACGTGGTCGAAGCTGCGGGAGATGCCGGAGTCAATCTGACTCAGCAGCTCAGAGAGGCTGTAGTCCTTCTCCGGCAGCATGGCTGACTTTGGCCTCACCGGCTTCTGCTCCTTAGTCTGTGAAGGAAGGAAACGGAGACTGATATTAAGCAACGATAGTGTCCTAAACTCAAACAAGAGCAAGCGCCTCACAGATCACTCAAGCCGCTGAAATAAATGGATAAATACATTCAGCTCATTCGGCTCGGTCCTATTCTGTCAAGTAACCAGTTCTGATGATCAGTGAATCACACTGTGAAGAAAGACGATTATCAATGTGGCCTGTAATGCTTAGTGACTCAAGTACAAACTCAAACTCAATACATGCTGCTCATACAGGAAATGTTTTTTCCCTCATGTACGCTGGGTAAGCAATCTGGCCCAGTTACATTCTCTAACCCCAATGGGATGTTGTCACCTGCATTAGACACTTGTGGTACGTGCTTCAAGAACACAACAACAAATGCCACACGGTTACACAATGGCCAGGCCCTGTTGTGACAGTCAGTCATGGCTAAACACACATTAGGGTTGTTTGGCTTACATGTTGCACAAGGGCCAAGGGTTTCACAGCACCAGGCCATGAAAGAATGGAATGTGCAGAAATATGAGAATGAAGAGGCAAAAAGAAAGATAAGAACTGTAAGAGAGTTCTCACAGGGGAAGGATGTTAATCTTTAATGTCTAATGCCTTAAAAATACTTTAATGCTGCAATCCCCAACCTTTTTTTTGCACCACGGACCAAGACAATAAATAATAAATGAGTAAAAAAACCAAGACATATGTAAATTTTTTGATCTACCATATCATGTGACCGAGACGAGCGTTTTGTTCAAAATAAAAGATCTTTCAGACTCTGATAACACAGATCAACATTTTTTTTGCTGTTTTTCTTGCTGATTTCAGATCTGCTTTCAGTTTTTTTCAGTCACATCAACTTTTTGAATTAATATTAGTAATATTAGATCTGCAATAGACTTGCATGCGGTTTTTATTAAACCACAGGCACCAATCAAGTTTCAATATTTTCAGTGTGAAGTCAGATAGACGCACACTGTGGAATAGATATAATCAGTTTCAGTCAGATACCACTGTTTCTTCAAAAACGCTCAGCATATGATTATTATATACTAATTATAACAAACAATCAATATATAACGAGCTTCATCACAAAAATATTTTTTATTCTGTCTTTTTGTGCGGCCCGGGGGTTGGGGACCTCTGGACTAGACTGTGTACTAGTATGGCTGTGTTACCTGTTCTGGTGGAAGAGCTGGGCAGGGGGAGCAGTCTGGCTCAGACACGGACACTCTGGACTCTTCGTGGGGTTTGGAGCACAGCTCTTCAGCCTCAGATGTAATCTCTGCAGGAAACAGGGAGTCGTGTTACTTATACCCCAAACAGGAGGGAGAGCTGTCTGTGAGAATATTCATAGTCTAAAACGCTACAATAGAGCCACTGAAAACAATCTTGACAGTCACGAGTCAAAATGTTTTACTGGGTCGTCAAACAGACCTTCAGTTAAACTCTTCTGCATAAAACCATTGGAAAAAATGCACAATACTATGTTTACTGGCTAAAAACTATAAAACATCTTTTGACTGTAAGTGATCATTTAGCTGTTTCTCTTGTTCATTGCAGACCCTGTGAAACAGATACTGTGCAGTGAGATGGGAATGATGGATGTGTGATATTCACCCTGAAAGCTGGGCCGGGCTTCTGGAGAGGCACTCCAGCATTTCTGCATCAGGGCCATGAACCCGGAGCATGCCTGCGGTCGGCTGCGGGGCACGGCGCTCAGATCCGGACGCACCCCCTTCACCACCTTCACCATGATGTGCAGAATGTTGTTCTCCCCTATGAGCCAAAGCAAAGTAAACAGGGCTCCCTTAGCAAAAAGTAGTTCATTTTATTAAATACTTGGCTATAAGTATAAGTATGGCAAGTATACGGACCATGTACTTGTAGTGTACTAGAAATATACTCATTTAATACTTCTTTGGACTAAATTAGAACATTTTTAAGTTTATAAAAGTATACTTTATAAGGTCATTTTAAGTTTACGAAGGTATACTTTATATACTCTCTTTATACTTATCAGTATAAGTCAAGTATACTTCACTATACTATTCTTAAGTATATAAA
>JBBPCY010000035.1:10985150-11002249 GCA_037974405.1 Brachyalestes nurse
AGATCTTTAAGTCCATCTCATGAAAAATCGGAGCAGAAACAAAGGTGTTGCGTTTATATTTTTGTTGAGTGTAGTTTTATAAACAGAAAAGAAGCAGAGGTTGATGGTGTAGTGTGTATGGAGTAGTGTCTTATTTGAATAAATCAGCCAATCACCATCCTTGGAAAAACAAGCAATGCCTATTAGCTTACTGACCGCTAAACTGACAGCTAAAATGTCACTGAGCATTAATTTTATGATACCTGGAGTAATTCTGCTGGTACCATAGAAGTATTCAGAACTCAATCCAGCAATCAACACCAAACGCAGTGTTACTATTCCAAGCAAAGACTTTGTCACATTTTTATTGAAAACCAGAACACTGAGCAGAGACAGGGTTTATTGTAATACGCTGCTCAAGTCATTCACACACATTCAGACCCTCTTTTCCATGGAATCGTATTTAAACACACGCAAGCTTGCCATCGTAACACACATACAGCAAAATCTGGGGGAAAAAAATCCTCAAATGCACAACACAGCTCCCAGGCACTCACAGCTTGAGAAAACCAGCTCTCAACATACATCGCATTTTCTCACCAGTCTGTGTCTAATACGTTCAGTTTATTTGGTTGGGCTCAATAACAGAAAAGCCTGGTCCTCTGCTGCTCTTCCCATCATCCTGGGAAAACAGAAACCTTTAACTATTTACAAACTCATTAATAACTCGGACGCACATAAAGAACACCAGACTCTGGGCAAAGGCGACAACACACACGTACAGAAAATTATGATTAGGGGTTTTTCCAGTTCGGGGGGGGTTTGTGCTTCCGAATATGTGCATCTTGAAAGTTGCGGACTCCTGTGCTCTGTAAATCCGAAAGCTAAATGGGGTAAACTGGAAATATAAGACAAACAGAAAAAAAATAATAATACACCTGAGTATTAGATAAGACTGCAGAATTTCAGGGGCTCAGGTGGTCAGCGCCTCAGGACTTCTAGTTCAGGACTCTAGCCTTCGACCATCCTGAAGGAATGACAGTAGTTTTCACTGGATCATAGCATTTGCAGAACATTTCACAGGCATGCACAAGCCATAGCGAACACACAGCTAAGACTTGAACAATGTGCATGCAAAAGAAAATTAAAAACGATTAAAAAAAAAATTCAATCAGATTTGGACTAATACAATGGAAGCCGCCTTCCCTGTTCTTTCATGTTCTCTATCTGTAGCGCTTTCATCATAGCTGGTTATTTTTAGTATACGGTACAATTTTCTGATCACATTATTACAAAAGGTTCACAGTCACTGAATCAAGCCCCAGAGAAATTCAGAGACTGGCTTTATAATACACCGAACCCCTGAGATTAATAACTAGCCCAACAGAAGCCGTCTAATGGAACTCAACCTTATATATGACTTGCCAATGGTCTTCTATTTGCTTTCAAGTACATCCCATCACTTAAACAGACCTCTGACATCATTCACAGCACATTAGTCAGATGCACCAAGGCACACATAACAAGGAATAAAAATAAACTTGAAAAAAAAATCAGATTATGTGTGAGGGAGATAAAGCCATGCCTAACATGTGAAATGGTTCTGAAAGAGCAGGATGGGGCTTTTTTTTTTTTTCACGGAAAGCTATAATGTTAACTTGGGAATCATTATTAGCAGATTTAACGTAGTTCTAAAGTGGCTCTGCTCCATTCCAGTAAACCAGCCCACAGTTCATTGTAACTGAAGCCATAGCCAAACTGTAAGTGAGGTATTGGCTTAGAATGAACAGAAATGGAAAAAAAAAAAAAAACAGTCTAAGATACAGAAAAACAAAAACCCAAAAAAACAAAAACAGGCCTGGGCTAATAAGCTTCTCTGAAAAGCAGAGCTGATCTGGGATCAGACTCCGAGAAGCAGAGCTGATCTGGGATCGGTCTCTGAGAAGCAGAGCTGATCTGGGATCAGACTTTACCGCCCGGAGATCCTGGATCAGCACTCCTTCCCTGAGAAAACAGACTGATCTCATCAATAAAAACTACTGGAACATCAGTCCTAAATGACACCTAAAACCTCCAAGCACAGAATATTTAAGTTAACAGAGGTAAGTAACATTTACTGGAATTGTCTAAATAGGAGAGGTAGTCAAATAGCCAATAGCACACAAATGGTAGTAAACCCAGAAGAGCCTGTTGCGCCAATTCTGCTTTGGTTTAAACGTTAATTTCAACATCTGAGAAATGAATACCAGCAGGATTCACCTTTTAACATAAAGTCATCCAAGGGACTTTTAAAGGGATTTGCCAGAAAAAAAAGCAATGAAAAAAAAACAACTTTATTTTGTAACTCAGTGAATGCATTCAGGTCACGTAGAACATCTTTCCAACTTTCAACTAACATACAGCAGAATCACCAGAGTTGATGTAGGCTACTCTAATAAGCATTTCATTCAAAAAGCATTGTGTATTGTTGAAAGCGATGATCGCAGAATAAAAAGGGCTTTACTGTGTTTAATGGAACATGAATCTGATCACATAAAAGGTAGGTTATATGGCCAGCTAGCTTTTTTTAAAACAAAAAACCCAAACTAACACAAAAAACCCTGAAAAGGAAAAAAAACAAACAAAAAAAACAAAAAAGAGTCAAACCCAGATTCAGATTCTTTTGGCCTGGACTTCACACGTTCATGTCCACGTTTTAAATGATCTGTTCTGTCTTTGTGAAGTACAACAGTTAGCTCTGTTTGTTGAAACAACCCTTGTGTTACTTGTCAGTGACTCCACACAGGAAGATTTGGGTGTTCCAGTCTCTCCTGCCCTCGACCAGGGGCAGGATCAGGGGCAGGGACACCAGTCCTCCTCAGACCTCACTGCCTGGCCAGCCCTAACTGACTGCAGAGCTGTCCAGCTGAGTTTGGTCAGATGTGTCCTGCAGAAAGCCTGATCGTATCTCATTAGCAGCAGCAGCGATGGTGGTAGCGGCAGCAGCTAGGATAGTCAGGAAGGGCATTGCATTTGTCTAAACAACCAAGAGGAGGTTGAGGACCGGGCCTCGGGTCAGCGTTATTTCTTCCTCACATGCTGCCTGCGCGCCTGCAGCCTCTGCCGTGTACCACTGGGCTTGGAGCCCGCGCCAATCGAGAAAGAGGCAGAAGGAGTACCTGCAATACAAACAAACTCATGGAACGGTACTGGGAATTGAGCAAAGAAAACTCATAAAAGCAAATACAGGGGGTCCTCGAGTTACGACACAGATCCTTTGGCTTAGGTAAGCGGCTCTCACTCATACGGCGCGTTACTGCGTATTCTTCCGCCGCATGCAACCAAATGAGTTTGCCCACGTAGCCCATAAGTATGTCACTAATGGCATATGCCAAAACACTCACGTCTCAGATGTGAACATTTTTTGTGGGAATAATGTGATGCAAACTCGAAACGTCGGATGTCGAGACTGTTGTAATTAAGGGTGGGGCGATTTTGCGCTATATCGCTATATTTCAACTCACGAATGAGTACCGGTACGCTTTGTCCCTAAATCGGTTATTTAACCACTACCACAGAAGTCTGGCAGGGGGCGCTCCTCATGAGAATGACAGTAAATCAGGCGGAAAACCCCAGGCGAAGAACAAACAACATGAAAGCAGCAGGAACTTAAATTTGCGTTTACATTGTCACTGTTAAAAAAACATTTAAAGGTCCCATTACATGAAAATTTCACTGTGTGAGATTTAACATTAATACAAGTTCCCCTAGCCTAGTTTACTTTTAGAATGTGGCTGTAACATTAGCTCTGCAGCCAACAGCCCAGTTAGCAGGCTACTGTCGCAAATGTAAAGGTAGATAGCATCAGGTATGTGTGAATGGTGTGTGAATACACACAGTACAATTCGAGTGTTGTACTTTTTTGTTATCTGGTCAACCGTGCTGCTGTTAGTCTACTAGCCACGGCTATACACTGTAAACATTAGCTCATGGTACCGCAAGCTGGTCCCGCCCCGCCTCTCTCCTCCTCTTTGTCATTTAAAGCTACAGAAACAGCGAGTCCTGGGGAAATCTCATTGTGGGACTGGCTCGAAGTGGCTGTAATTCTGCATCAAGGCTGAATTTCGGAAAGAGACTTCAGATACAGTATTAGGGGACCACTAAGACCTATACAAAAGCACAAACAAAATCAGCATGTCATTTAAAGCAGTTGATTCTTAATGGACAGTATTTCAGTAATTTCAGTGCAAAATAAGCTTAAAGTTAAAAATATATATTTGTTTTTAATTTAAAAAATAGAAATATATTGTAGGCTATCTTGTGCAATAGATTGATTATCGCAGTATCGCCATATCGTGATATTATCGGTATCGTGAGGCATGTATCATGTATCGAATCGTATGGTACCCTGAGGTTCCCAGCCCTAGTTGTAACCCGAGGAACCCCTGTAATCTAACCAAGGAGCACAGCTGTGTTCGTTATCACAAGACAAGCAAGTTAAACTCAAATCCAGCTTGGGGTCCTGACTGCACATCTCTCATTGACCTTCAATATTTGTGTTCTAACTCACTGAACCCAAAAAAAAGGGGATGTGACAATACTTACCAAAAGGTGAGGCACCAAAGCCTTGTACAGGTGTCCCAGGGCTTCCAAACGGGTTTGGACCAACGGCACTGCCGAACGCAGGGGTGGAGGTTCCTGTACAAACAGACTGTGTTGATCTACAGGCATCAAAGCAAGCAACAAATAACACTGTGTACTAACACTAACCGCAAGTCATACAGACAGGGTCAGACTTTGTCTTCTCTTTATATCTCATCCTTAGACGTTTTAAAGCCATGCACTCACCAAAAGCAGGCTTGTTATCAGCATTGGCACCTCCGAACGGGAACCCAGGAGTCTGAGCCGCTGGTGCGGGTGTTCCAAACTGTGCTCCCGACAATGATGCGGCGAAATTGAACCCTGTGGATGGTGCCGGGGCAGGAGCACTCTGGGTAGAGTTCTGTGGGGTGGCAGGGGCTGCTCCAAATGTGAAGGTGGGGGCCGGGGCAGCAGCAGCAGTCTGTGTGGTGGCCCCAAAGGCTGGAGCCACTGAAGGGGCGGTGGTGTTCCCAAAAGGGAAGCCAGTTGAGTTGCTGCCAAATGTAGGCGGATTGGGAGTCCCGAATGTAGATGCTGCGGTGCTAGCGGGAGCGCCGAATGTGAACGGTGCAGGTGCACTGGCTGCGCTGCCGGCGCCAAACGTGAAAGGCTTTGCTGCAGCAGGTGCCTGAGTGGCTGTGTTGGGGAAGGGCATCGACTTGCTGAACGTGGAGCTACCAAAGGTGGCCTGGGTCGTAGAGGCGCTCGCTGTTGTGGTGGCGGTATTGCTAACCATGCCAAACCCTGCGAAGGGGGTTGTGGTAGAGTTTTGGGCTGCAGGTGTCTGACCAAACGAAAACGTGCTCTGAGGAGCCGCTGAAGCAGCAGTCTGTGCAGGTTTTAAAGCACCGAACTGGAAAGGGGAGGCAGTGCCGCTACTGGTGGTGGTACTGGTGCTAAGACCTGAGGCAGCAGGTGCTGAAGATTGTGCTCCAAACTGAAAGGTGCTGTTCATGACTGGAGCTGGAGCAGCGGACACAGACCCCCAGGCTCCAAACAGAGACTGGCTGGAAGTCTGTGTGGCAGGAGTGGAAGAGGCGACGGAGGCCTTTGCTGGCTGGGTCTTGCTCAGGTTCCCAAACAGTGATGTAGCACTCTGTGTTGCTGGTGCAGAGGGAGCCGATGTAACCGACTGACAAAGTGCACCAAGGCCACTTGCAGGAGTGCCAAAAACGGGCTTGAAAGTGGGTTGTGTGGGTTTTACTTCTGCGGCTGATGCTGGTGCTGTGGTTGCTGCCCCAAAAATAGGCTTGAACCCAGATGGTGCGCTGCTAGCACCCAACGTAGGGGCCACTGAGGCGGTAGATGCAGCAGATGTATATGCAGGAGGTGCAGCAGGTCCAGCAGATGTATATGCAGGAGGTGCAGCGGGTCCGGCAGACGTATATGCAGGAGGTGCAGCGGGTCCGGCAGACGTATATGCAGGAGGTGCAGCGGGTCCGGCAGATGTATATGCAGGAGGTGCAGCGGGTCCGGCAGATGTATATGCAGGAGGTGCAGCAGTCGCCACAGGCGTGAGGTTGAAGAGGCTGCTCCCTCCCGGGCTGAAGGTGCTGGACGAGGGCTGCAGTGGCTGGGCTAGGATCTGGGCAAACATGGAGGGCATGGAAGTGGCTGGCTGAGTGGCTGGGACAGGAGGGGTTGAAACTGCTGGCCGAGGAGCAGCAAGGGCCGGCTCTGATTTCACAGCTCCAGTGCTGAGACCAGTGGAGGCAACTGAGATGGGAGCCTGAGTCACTGCAGACAGTGCAGGAGCTGCGAACAGAGAGAAACAGAGTTACTAAACAGAAGCATTTTAAATGTTACATGTGAATTATTAATGTCAAATAATTTGCCCAAACCAATGTGTATCAATTGGTACTCATGACCTCAAATGTGTTACATTAGTGTACCTGCAGATGTAGCAGCCAGGGGGGAGGGAACACTGAGCAGGGAGTTGTTCTTCATGTTTTTGAGAGACTCCAGAAGTGGGTTAGCCAGGCTCGGGGCTGGAGCCGCTGCCGTGCTGGTTGTGGTGATGGCGGGGGTTGTGATCAAGGTCAGTGCAGCACTGGCTGTGCTGGCTGGAGTCACGGTGAGGTCGATGGTTGGGGCTGGAGTGCTCTGAGGGCTCGAGACTGCATTGGAGGCAGGAGTAGGCCCAGCGGCAGGAGTGGAGAGTGATGCCAGACTGGGAGTGCTCACAGCAAGGGTGACTGCAGATGAGGCTGGAGCTAACTGGGAGAAAAGACCAACAGAGGGAGCGGGAGCAGGAACAGGCTTCTCCGGTTCTGGAGAAAAGAATACAAGAAGAGTTATTTAAGCCCATAACCACACCAACAGCAGAAACACCAAGGTGTTTTACTTACCAAAAAGAGTGACAAAATCGGGAGAACAAACCTCACAAATAAAACATCCTACATAAATGCACCACCCTACAGTTTTTACCCAGTTACTCCTCCCCAATTCAGCTGTGGCCAATTCAACTCACTACTAACAGTAGTTTAATGCCATATCAACAACAATGGTTACGTCATAGCAAAGAGACTCAAGCAAACGATTAAATGAATAATCTAAATAAAATTCAAGGTCAGTGCAGCACTGGCACCCAAACAAACAACCAGCACGAGGACGAGGGGGCCTGGCGGGCGAAGCTCAGACGTCACAGCTTTTTTTGTGGCAATATATAATTTTTACCTGCAGATTTGTGCTAAAATTAAGAAAAATATAATTTACTAATTTTGTAACAAATATTTGTTAAATAACTATAATAACTACAATAACTATAAATGTTTTGGTACTGTGGAGAGAAACACAAAGAAAGTGTCTTGGGAGGGTGAAATACTGCTGCACTTAGAGGCAAGAAGTTTGAAACTTTGACACACCAGTATTTACATTCTAGCGCTGCGGGAGACAGCAGTTCAGTGTAAACTGTACAGTACGGATATGGGTTTACCTTTACATTTTCTTTAAGGATAAAGTATTAAGCTGAGTTTAAAAGCCTCTGTGCCACACTATAATGGAGCTGGTGATGACAGACTCCACTATACAACTGTAGAAGCTGTTGAGGATTTTGGTCGACATCCCAAATTTCCTCAGGAAATACGGTCTCTGTTGGGCTTTCTATGTGATTTGGAGGCAGTTGTGAGGTCTTCGCTGATATAGCCCCTGAGGAACTTGAAGGTTTTCAATAGTGATGGGCTGATCTACTTTTTTCCAGTTCCGATCCGATACACGACTGCCGATACCGATACAGATTCCGATAGAATACATCTTTACTTTAATATCAGCATTATTTTTGTTGAACCTGTGCTGTTTGTTAGTAAGGTTACATCACAGAATAAATAAACTACTAAGCACTTATTACAAGAGCAGTAACAACTGTGTAACAAAGTGCAAAACTAAATTTAAAACAACGCGAATTCGGAGACACGACATGGCCAGAGTGTAATCTAACCGCTTCTGTATTTAAGGTGGACCAGCCGAGTTACGGGATGCCCAGTTTTAACCTCATCATGTTTTGAGATGGAGAGAGGACAAAAATAGCCCCTGAAAGAACCCCAAAGAGGGACGGAGAGCCAAGAGTCTTCTCTTATATTCCTTTCGCTTTTGGGTTGTCTGCTGTAAGTATGTTGCGTTTTTGGAAAACTCCTGGTACTCTTTGTTGTGAAATCTCTGCAGGTGGTTGATTAAATGTGTTGTATTGTACGACGCAACCGTACTTCCACCCCTCAGCAGACCGGCTTTGCAAGTAGCCGCAGGTTCATGTATGGGGGTGGTGATGCATCTCGTATTACAGCATCGAGTTTAAGGTCCAGCGCAAGCTGCGAACTCGAATATAGAGATTTGGGCTGTCCGACCGATATCGGATTTCCGGCTATATCGGACCCGATACCGATATCGGATCTGGCCCATCTCTAATTTTCATCCTTTGTACCTCTGCCTCTCCCCTGCTGGGGTCAATAATCATATCCTTGGTCTTTTTCACATTTAAGGAGAGATTATTTGCCTGACACCAGGACACCAGTTCTGCAATCTGTCTTCTGTACGCTGTCTCCTCACCGGCGGTGGTCAGACCAACTACTGTTGTGTCGTCCGCAAACTCTATGATGGTGGTGTCTGTCTGGGATGCCACGCAGTCAAGGGCGAAATGGGTGTAGAGCGGTGTAGAGACTCAGCACACAGCCCTGAGGGGTCCCTATGCTAACAGGCCTGATGCCTGACATCTGGTTTCCCACTCTGACAGTCTGGGGTCGGTCTGTTAGGTAGTTCAGCACCCAGTTACAGAGTAAGGGGGTGTCAGTCCAAGGGAGAGGAGCTTCTCAGACAGCATGTGGCGTGACGGTGTTAAAGGCCGAGCTATAGTCAACAAACAGTATCCTCACATATATGTCCTTGCTCTCCAGATGAGTGAGAGCTCATGGCAGCGCTGACTGCGCTGACAGCGTCATCTGTGGAGCGATTCTGTCGGTACGCGAATACTAGAGGGTCTATGGTGGCAGGGATGGACTTCATGTGGGTCATGACTATCCTTTCGAAGCACTTCATCACAATCTGTGTGAGTGCGACTGGACGATAACCATTCAGGCAGGTCACAGTGTTATTAGGGAGGGGTACAATTGTGGTGGACTTAAAGCAGGCGGGTACAGAGGACACAGAGAGTGACAGGTTGTAAATGTCAGTGAATACCTCAGTGAGCTCTACTGAGCAGGCCCTGAGTACCAGGGACGCACATGGATGTTATCTGGGCTGGCTGCCTTCCTCAGAACACACTTCACTCACTGTCCGAGAGAGCGGTGTGTTCATTAGGCCCTCCTCAGCCAGAACCTCATGCTGTCGATGGACGTTGAGGGCATCAAAATGGGAGCATATTTAGGGTTTACACTATAAAAAATAGGCTTCTTTTTTTTTACCACAATAAAGTGTTTTTTCCACTATACGCGGCTGCTCTTGGACCATAACCCCCACAAAAAGCGGGGGTTTACTGTATTCTAAATACCGATTCTGTTAGGCCACCACTGTGGTGAGTAACGGTGAGCGTGGGAGAGCCTCCCTACCCACACGAGCGAGAGCGAGAGAGAGCGCGAGAGAGAGAGCGAGAGAGAGACTAACTGTGCTCTGGGTATGCATGTCTGTAGTATCGAGAGGAACGAGAACCAACATTTACACGGTTGCACTGCTCAGTCCACCTGCAATTAACGCTATCACAGGAAAAGAGAACGATGATCCATATTTTGTTTCGTCATGTCCTGCGTAATGTTGGGTATATAAACTTCATGTATGTGACATGCTGCCATTGTCTTACTCTACCGCCTTGAAGAAGGATATTTGATCTGAATAGATACAAGTAATACTAAAGAACGAATATAGAGACTACCTGACACAGCCCTGTTCTCATAAACTACCTAATTACAGGTTCACATGCTCCTTCCCCTCTGAATAATTAAGCCCGGAAAGGTATAAGTGCTTACCAGGCTCCTCAAGGACTTTCTGGATTTGACTGAGGACAGCTTTCTTCTCTATGTCCAGGTCCTTCACAGTGATTGTGTAGCCCAACTCAGGGGGCGGCGGCTGAGAGAAAATTAGTTCAATCTTAGTGATTTGAGATGGAGTGAAACTCCATACACCAAAAACAGTCAAAAACAGAGAAACAAAAGGCTAAAGAAAATGTTTAGGTCCAAAAACGTCAGGAGATCAACTTGTGAAACTATTTCACAGTAACATGACTTAAGATTTTTTTATCTATGAAACATGCAGAAAAAGGCAAACTAACAGAAAAAATAGACACCAAACTGACTCCTTCCGTTTTAAAACCAGTGAAAAAGTGCATTATATAAACTATTTTTATACCAATATTTTGTTGCAAATATCTTGAACAAAAAAACAAAACAAGGAAACATTGCGGCGAGCGAGAGACTTTGTTGCAAGAATGTCATTTTGGTTAGCTTTTATTTACGAAAACTGTTAACTTCTCAGCAGCTCTTTACGCTTTCTAGCCCAGTGATTTAAGAGTTTTCATTTAGCTGCATCGCGGTTATCAACACAGTTCAGCTGAGGTAACAAATTCATTGTCTCAAAGTTTAGGGGGAAAACAAATCTCTCCAAATCCCTGGTAGTGGACAGATTACCAGCAAATGACCATGCTCTCAAAATAAACGTTGAATTTTAACACAGAGCATAAATATGTGTCACCCACCATCGAGATCTGGTCTCCTCTGCGTGTAGACACCAGCTGGACTTTGCGCTTGCGTTTGCCAGCGCTTCCTGCAGAGTCTGATGTGGATGTAACTGGAGTTTCGGGTGCAGGGCTGCGTTTCCCTGAAATAGTTTTACATCAAAAATGATAAAACTCCTTCCAAACACATTTCATACACTGTAATTTGTCAGCAACTACTAATATCAAAATGATTTATTAAACAAAGCAATAACGCTGGTAGAAGTGATCCAAACACTGACAGTACTTGTGTAGATCTTTTAAAAAGTACTAAAGCAGGTCATCTCCGCTCCAGTCCTGGGGACCCACCGTCCTGCACAATTCTCAAATCAACTTTCTAACCAAACACTTTCTAGATCTTCATCCTTCCCATCCTGAGCTGGATCAGGAGTGTCTGGGCAGGAAATTGGCTAACGCACAATAAAGTAATTGTCGGCGTTAAGTAAATAATACGTAATTAACACGATAGCGCGTTAACGTGCCCAGCACTATCCTTTACATTAACTCCTGAGTATTCTGCTCGCTTCATGGCAAGAGCAAGAAACACTTAAGACAGTTTCCAGAACCTAGTACAGACTCACCTGAGCCAGGAGTGAGGTCTGCAGTCTTATCCAACTTCAGAGACGAAACAGAACTTGGAGAAGTGGCATCCTCTTCCCTACACACACACACACACAATGTAACTCTATCTATAAGACAATGGGTTTTATAAAAAAGATACGAGACACAGTTATATTTCTTCAGTTCTTCATCTTTGGTGTGATCGTTTTTGGGGTTCCCACACCGTGAGCGTGTACCTGGGCTTTTTAGCTGCTTTCTCAGGAGTCTGACACCGAGACGATCCAGGGCTTGTGAGAGGAGATAAACTCAAACTAGACACTGCTCGCTTCTGTAGACAAAAAAAAAGAAAATATTTTAATAAAAAGAAAATATATCATTATAAGTGGATGCTCAACTTTTAAAGACAGTTTTAATGAGCATTCAGTGACTAGAACCCAACTGAATAAACTTCTGAGGCGAGAAAACCTCAATGCTAACTGATAACGCAAATAAAGCCCATTTTTACCATCACATTAAAGTTACATGCACTCAGCCAAAATAGTTTACTGATTTTGGGACAACAACATTCTTTGGGCAGCAACTAAGGACTAAATCAGTCCATTATTATTTCAACTGACTGAGAAAACAAAAAGGTATTAGTCAATAATTAACATGAAAATGCAAGACTACTCAGTACTCTAAAGGGATTACTATGTTGTCATGGATTAAAACCATATTTACCCTTTAATGGAAAATCTTTATTCAAATTTCTGCGCAATGTTAAAAATAAAAAACTCTCCTTGTGCAAATTCTCCCTTGCACAAAACACTTGTCAATTATGTGATTATTGTGGACACATTTTAGCACTTTTTGTGCTTCCCTTTTTCCATTCCTTCCCATGCTGTGTAGTTTCAGGGTTTATGCACCCAAGTTTGTGTTGTTTCTTATTAAATGTTATAATCTTTCTTTAAAACCCATGCATAATTATTTTAATCATACAGAATACCCCCCCCCCCCCTCCATTTAACCTCAGATTAAATAAAGTTAATTTAAAAAATTACAGCAGTTATATCAAGTGAAAAAAAGAATTTGAGATTCTGAACTACTACTTCACTATTCAAATGAAACCCTTTATGTCAGGGTTCGAGACGCGACTAGATGTTGCGGCTAGTTTTTTTTTTTAATTCAGTCGCCAACGGCGATCGTCTCTCAAAATCAAGAGAAATTAAAATGAAAGTACAAGAAAAGTGCAGACACACTCAGCCTGAGTTGTAGTTGTTACTACACTATCACGTGATTAGTTATGGGAATTTCAGCTTTTTTTAAAGGAGTTGGATCATTTGGATCAGTTCACTAAAAAGATCTGGCTCCTTTGGCTCCCAAACGCAGACAGACAGGGGAGACGCCACATTCTGTTGCCAGTTCACACGATACGGCAGCACGTGGCGAAAGCACCACGTAAACTAATACTGGTAGACTTGGTTTTCTGATGAAAAAAAAATAAGACTCGTGGGCTATAGAAATAACATCTAAAAACATTTCACTCATTCCTTTCTCTCCCACACACACTATGTGGTTACTGTGTTATCACTATAGTGGATCGGCATTAAATATATACAGGACAGGATCTAAAATCCTTGAAACAGAACTGTCTTACACAGCTTTATCAGTGTGTTGCCACTCTAATTTAAGAGTGTTCAGTCTGGCAATGTGGTGCAGCCTTAGTTTGTGGAAAACCGACACAACTACAGACAAGAGCATAAAACGATGTTGGTTAATTCCTATGGTCCCAACAAACTGATCAGAGATACACTGAATGCTTGCCCTGAACGAACCAGTGCTGTGAAAATGAATGGTAGGATATGCTGCCTCAGAGACACTGCCACATCTTTTCAAACCGTCGCTAACAAGTCACTGTACAGCTCAACATGTATGGAGCCACATCAGTTACGTTAGTTTAAAAATGCTGCACAACACTGCACTGATTGACTGGAGTGTAAAGTGCACATCTGTCATATCTGCATTTAACCCATTCACCAAGTGAAGCAGCGGGCAGCCAGGAACACAGCACCCGGGGAGCAGAGTGTGGGGACCTAGCTCAAGGGAACCTCAGTGATGCCACTGGCAGGCCTGTTATTCAAACCCACAACCTTCTGATCGCTGGGGAGTCACCCTACCTACCCAGACAGTGCTCTCTTGGACTCTCCTGGCTGCAGATGCCTGTGGCATCACTGGGGCTCGAACCCCAACGCTCCCGATGACATAACTTACAAACTCCATTCTTTATGACCATGTGTGGCCACATTAAAGAGGACACTAGACTACAAATACCACTCACACTGATCCATGCTGCAGTGTGGGGTGGGGCACATTACCTGTGGGTAGCCCTGAGAGGAGCTGTACGAGCTGCGAATGGGGTTCCGCACAGATCCTGGGACACCGAAGGAAGGCGGCGCACCACTCACAGAGCTTATGGAGGAGGTGCGAGATCGTTTGATGATGGACTCCTCCAGCACAGAGGCATTCAGACCTCTCTTCAAACTTCCAGGTCTAAGCAGAAAGAGGGAACACGTTTGTTATTCGCTGTACTATAACGTTTCATTCTTTACTACTATGACGTTCAGATGACCCCACACAGCTTGAGGCCCCTTTTTCCAAACACTGTGATAAGCTCACATGAAACTGAACAACATGAAAAGGAAATATGAAAGCATAAAAATAACCTACTTTGGCACGAGCTGTGATGGTGCACCGTTTGCTAACAGCGGCTCAAACGCTGACTGGGAACTTCCACTGCTGTCGTGCCGCCTGGAAGGAAAACAAAAAGACCTCAAACTTTGTTTATGAGCAGTTCCTTTCTGTCTCAATGACGATCGTAGAAGAGGAAAAAAACTAAAGTTTAAAATAAAAGAACCATTTCAACAACAAACAACTGGATGACTATTTGACTGTGGATGAGACTTCAATAATTCCAAACACGTTCGGTACTAGACTGTATCACTCAGCGCGTGTTATTAATATTTCTATTTGCATAGAAACAAATGAATGTGTTTCAGCACTGCGCTTCCTCGAGAAGGTCTTTCGCATGTACCTCCTTTTGCTCTTCTGCCCAACTGAATGGCCTCGCTCCTCATCATCCACATCACGTTTGCGGCTCTCTCTAAGCACGTTCAGCACAGTCTCTCGAGAGCAGGGGTCGGTTTGGACCCCAAACCCAGGAGATCCGAGAGCTCCAGGGGAGTTTAGCTGGTCTAAACTAGAAGCAGAAACACAAAACACAAGAACAGGGGCAAATGAGTATTTACTGATACACTGACAGTCCAGTTTAAATTAGCTCCCTAATTTACTAACAACAAAAACAAATCTAAGCTTGATATTGCAATTTTATGGAATAACAGACATTTTAGCATGTCTTTAATATTTAACAGTCTGAAATACAAATCGTTATATTAATTATTTGCCATGCTCAAATGTATTTGTTTCCACACTAACCAGATATGAACCCTTTTTAACATTAAAGAAAACTTATGCAGCCACAGTGAGTGGCATAAGGAATGTGTGACATTATTTAAGCTTCAGATGCAGATCACCTAAGATCAACAACTGGAAAATCACGCTTTTGGTCAACAGTGATGCATTTTTTTTGTTACTGAAAAGGTCAATCATCAATAACACCTCACCTCATTCAATGGTATTCTTTTGTTTTTATTTTCTACATTGTAGATTAATATTAACACCAAAATCATGAAGGAACACATATGGAATTATGCAGTAAACAAAAACAAACAAAAAAAAAATCCCAAAACAGACTGTTTTATATTTCACATGCTTCAAAGTAGCCCCCTTTTGCTTTCATGAGCAACTTTTGACTGGTAGTGTAATTACAAATGTCAGAACAACTTCTGATTGTGTTCTCTGTTATTTGGCACATAACTACGATGGACGAAACACTGTAAATTATTGACACGATGACCAGAGGAATAAAAATCAAATATGCTGTTCGTTTAGCACATCATAAAGCAATTACCACCAAATAATACTTAAAATTTAGAATCTCACACCTTAATGCTTATGATGCAGTAATTCTGTGGAAAAACAGTGGTGTTACAGGAGTGAGACCCGAAAAACCCATAAGAATGCATCATGACATTTTAACTCACAAGGGTGACCGTGTTGTGTTGTCTGGTCTCGCGATCTTCACTGTGACTGGACTGTGCACGGGAGTATTGCGCTGCGAGAGGATGTTCTTCTTGCGGAACCCATCCCACTGGGCTGGGGGAAGCACGCCCACAGAAGAAGTCCCGGTCTGCTGCAGTGGATAATGTCTCTGAGGGGTGATGGTAAACCTTCCCAAAGAACCTACTGGGTCTCTGTGGGTAAAGGACAGCAAACAACAGTGTAAATATCGGGCAGCGTTCAGTACGGGAGGGGGACTACAGTCAGCGTTCAGTACAGCAGGGGGACTACAGTCAGCGTTCAGTACGGGAGGGGGACTACAGTCAGCGTTCAGTACGGGAGGGGTACTACAGTCAGCGTTCAGTACAGCAGGGGGACTACAGTCAGCGTTCAGTACAGCAGGGGGACTACAGTCAGCGTTCAGTACAGCAGGGGAACTACAGTCAGCATTCAGTACAGCAGGGGGACTACAGTCAGCATTCAGTACAGCAGGTGAACTGTAACAGGTGAACTATAAGCGCACAGACTCTCCACATGTTGGGTTGTTTGGATGTTGCTGCTGCTGAGAATGAGAAGCAGAGTGCTGGAGAGGGATGAGGATGAAAAAGGTAGACTTCAGGGGAATACTTGTTTAGTTTTGGACTATATACAGTGTACGCTTTAATATGGCTAAAACTAGGGTTGTCGCATTAACGTGTGAATTTGAATAAATTCATCACAAAAAAAGTAATGCATAAAAAAATTTACGTTGATGAATGGCGCGGTGACTCTTGAACCCGGTCCGAAATGAAGGAGATGAGAACGCGTTTAAAAATGGACAAATGGAACGGTTGATAGGAGAATCGTTATCTGCAGTTCATGCAATAAGAAATGTTTGTATCATTGAAAAACATCAGGTGTAAAATATCACCTCCAACACAAAGCGTTTAGGAGTGAAGCCGGCTGTCCGAGCCAAAACAGCCCGATACCAGCGCCACCCATTCTCACCCAAACTGACCAGTCTACCTGTGACCCATTATATTAGTGGGAGATGTGTCCTTCCACATTCTAAAATCATTAGTTTCATCCCTCCCACTTATACACCCAGCAATTTGTATGCAAGATGCAGAGTGCAGCACAAAAATGTTTTGATTCATTAATCAAATAGCTTGTAATTTATTATTTTATTTTATTATTTTTTTTGATCACTTGACACCCCTAGTTGAAAGGTCTCTTGATTTGAAACGGTAAATTAGATATTTATTTATTTTATTAATTATAGAAGACAGCAAATATGCAAAAGTAAGCTTTTGTTATTTGCATATACAGTTATGCCATTTCTGCCATAAAACATGTTGAGAACAAAAACAGTTTTTTGCCCTAAAACATGCGCTCATTTATCCTCATGCATTAATGAACAAACCTGTACATTTTCACCTTTACCGTAGCTGCTTCAGTAAGAGTTTAGCAGTGGCAATAATAATGAGCAAAGCAAGGGAAGCTGGTAGAGCTCAGACTACAGCTCGTTTACAGCACAGACTACAGCTCGTTTACAGCACAGACTACAGCTCGTTTACAGCACAGACTACAGCTCGTTTACAGCACAGACTAC
>JBBPCY010000035.1:11005807-11017109 GCA_037974405.1 Brachyalestes nurse
TCTTTATGGAGCTGCTTTGTGCTCTGGGACACAGTCCTGCTGGAATAGAAAAGGTTCTTTCCCAAACTGGGTCCACAAAGTGGAAGCATGGCACTGTCCAAAGTGTCTCGGTCTACTGGAGTATTTAGATTCTCCTTCACTGGAAGTAAGGGGCCTTGATCAAACACAGGTGTGTCCCAATACTTTTGTCTATTTTGAGTATCTATATGCTCTTTGCTGGGAAAAAAAACTTGGACATAAATCTTTACAATCGTCCCTAGTACAGAGACTTCTGAAAATGACGCACCTTACTCATTAAAGGCATTGAGTTGTCTAGAAGTGAAATTAAGTCAAGACTATACAGGTTCAGTACCTGAGACTAATTACTAAGACTAAGTTGGCTGCCAGTGTTTGACGGAAATAATCGCAGTTCAACTCATCTTCTTGCACCTACATCCATGGGTCATTTTGTCAGAGACATCTAGACAGAGAACATTCTGAGCAGCTGCTCCGCGGCCTGGTACGGGAAACCGTAGTGCCTCAGACTGACTCTACAGCGGACAGTGAGGACAGCTGAGAAGGTCATGGGGTCCTTCTCCCCCTGCCACGGACCCATCCACCACTTACACCTCTCCCTCACTCTCTCCTCCCTCCTGGTTCCGGAGCACACGGCCGGAACACATGGCCTTTAAGGTCAGTTTCTTTCCTCAACAGTTTCTTTCCTGAACTGAACTATTTCAAACACACTGGAGGAACGTTGGTTTATTTAACAGGTAATGTGTAGATGGTTAATATGCAAATAAGCCAACGATATAATTGGTACTGACTGTTAAAACAAGCCACTCAGTCTGATAAAGTTAACCCACCTGTGGCAGTAAGCTGTTACATTTGCAATCACTCTGAATTTGTGGTGCCTTAAACAACTATTAAGCTTTCGTTTGTAGAAGAGATTGTGTAGGTCCGTGCTTAAATTCTTCTAAAATTATGTAGCAAGAATCAAACCGTGCTCGGTCATGCCTTGCTCCCTACAGTTTAGCAGCTAAAACAAACAGTTAAAAGGGCCAGTGGAGGTGGACCTCACCTGTGGGCCAAGGGTAATCTCAAGCGGGGCGTCAGGAACCACAATAAAGAGACGAGCTAGCTGCGCATAGTGAGGCTTGATGCCCCTGCCCTGGGCGGGAGACGGGATGTACAGAGGCATGTCTGAGTTCAGGGCTCGGGTAGCCGGCTCTTTCGCTCCTCCCTGTCCGAGAACTTTTACCACCTTATCTGGGCCGGAGCTGAGGAACCGCCGGCCTCGACTATCCTCGTACTCGAACCCAACGTAGGCACGCGCAACGTCATCTCGCCTGCGGCCGCGCCCAATCCCCCCGCCGCTGCCCCGCTTCCCGGCTGGAGCTTTGTTGGGAGCTGGCCACGACGAGGGTCCGCCATCCAGCGCCTCAAAAGAGCCCACGTCCTCCTCAGAGCGGCTTCGGATCACCACATCCCACGGCAGGAGGAAGGCCGAGCCGGGGAGGAAGCCAGGCTGCTCCAGGCCCGTGAGGCTGTTGTAAGCTTTAGCAGGTCCGAGTTTGACCAAGGACCAGCTGGAGAACTTGGGCAGTAGACCCTTTGGGCAGCCAGAGTGGAGCATGCCCGGGAGGTACTCCACGGTGGAGGCCTGGCGGTCCACACTGGGCCTCTTCTCGTGGCCCTCCGCTCCGTCGCCGTACGGCCCGAGGCTGTCGGTGGACTGGCCCAGGCTGAGGGCCAGGCTCAGGCCGGTGCTGTCTCCTGGCGTGTGGGTAACAGTCTCCTTCTCTTTCAGACGATCACCATCCCCAGATGGAGCCACTTCTGCGGTTCTGGTCACCCCGTCGCCCGCCGGGGCCGGGTCTGGTGTGCTGGCTTGGAACACAGGAAAGTTTATCCTCTCCAGCTTGCTGCAGCACTTCTCCTCCAGCATCTGAGTAACAGAACGGAAATAAAGTCATCCTGCATAATGCCTACAAAAAGGTTTCTTCTAACATTGAAATGCCACCTGATCTTTATCATTTGTGAATGAAACAAAGGTATTCTGTTGGTCCATAATGATTATACTGACCACATAAAGAGTATTAAAACTATCACTAGTACTTTATAGTGTTACAGTCGTCTAACAGTGTTTACAGACCTGATAGAAGTCATGATTGGCAGTCTGGATATCAAAGGGGTCTTCTCGAGGAGACTGCTTCCTGCCACAGTTACAGGAGCTCGTAGAGCGCCCCCTGCTGTTATGATAAAGGATAGGGGGGTTGTGGTCCATCTCTGGCTTTTCACCTGCAAGGACCAAACATTTGAACTATTTTATACATATGTACTGTATTGGAATGAAGCGCTAATCATAAAAAATACTGAGCTAACACTTTTCAGGGAAAACCTTTCAGGAACGTACTAAATGTGAAAATTGTGGGCCTGTGCCAAAATAATATTTCTGTCGTTTATATACCTACTGATGCAAATTCTGATACATAAACATTGTTTTTTGGGACTTCCTGAGTCTATCTGCATTAGTGTATATACAACAAATATGTTTCCCTATACGTAGTAAATATAAACATATATTATTTCCAGGGGGTTACAAATACAATATAATGAATAAAACAGACCAGCAGGGTTTAAAGGTCATGCGCTACATCGTACAATAAATAAATCAACAAATATGAGTTTGAAATATCAGACAAATCAAAAATATGCCCATTGCAGATTGTTTTCTTCCCAGTTTTGGTCATGGTCAGAACTGCACCATCCAGAACTGCACCAGCTGTATCATTCTTCTCCACCTTCTTTATAATATCTGTACTTCCATCACACTTTTAATCTTCGTTTATTTCTTTAATTTCTTTCTTTACTTTCTCCAATTTTCATGCATCCTGATTTATCAATATTTTTTATTCTGTTCCTGAAAAGCCCTTTGTTTATGACAATGGGCGATATACATACAATTGACTAGACTAGATAAGTCTCTGTTGATCAAATGATGCTACCAAGCTGGACGGGTGAAGGATAGTGTATTCTCAGAGTCATGAAACAAAAAAAACCATTTAAAACTGCTGCAAAGTGAATGGCTTGGAGAACACTTACATATTACATATCAGATAATAGACACTGCACTGGATGCCACCGTGAGGAACCTGAGAGAGGAGTAGGGGCTGCAAGGGCAACGCTGGGGACCCAACGATAAGACCAATAGTTCGTTAAGCTCTGTAATATCTGCGGATTTATTCAACAATGCAATTCCAACATTAACGTGGGTCCTTTGCTACCATAATTCTTACCCCATAAGATTCTCATGAATTCTCAGTCTGTCTATTTAATGTGGCCTTAGGTAGACTTCTATCAACAGTCATAGGTGGGAGGAATACTCGTGCTCAGTGTTTACTCTCACTTCTTTCTCCATTTGTACGTCTCATTTTTATTATAACTTGGTCAGCCACAGGAGGATGGGTTCTCTTCTAGTTACTTATCTATAGTACTTATACCCAGTATGTGTGTATATAGCACAGATTTTTTTCCCTGCAGAGTTTTTATTGGATTTATTGAAACTATCTGTTTTATATTTTCTGTGCAGTCGTGACATACTAAGTTTCCTCCAAGATCAATTAAGCAGTTCTTCCTGCTCTTGCACCCCCGGCTTGCTGGGACTGATCTATTGAGCCACTGATTTCTGCCAGGCTGCTTTGTGACAAAACTTGTTTTTAAGAAACCTCTATTAATAAATTTGAATAGAACTGAGTATGGTGTTCTGAGCTCTAAAACACGAAACCTGTGGATAACGTTCACAGTGTCATCTTCACTGATCAAAAGCTAAGAACCATAATTTTCCTAACACACACATCCAGCCTGGTGCCCCTGGTGCCCTGGCTGCCGCAGGGTTTACCTGGTTTGGGCAGCAGGTGGAATTTGTGCACGCAGTGCTGGTCAGTGAGGCTGCGCTCCTCACACAGCTGATGCCCGTTGCTCCAGAACTTGTAGCAGTCCTCATGGAGCTGTAGGGCGTACCTCTGGAAGGCCACCCCCCTGGCGTGCTGGCTGTAGACCCGCAGGGCCTGGGCCAGCTGGTTCTTGTGCACCGTGGTGGTGTAGTTGTGGGGGAGGTTTGACTGATACGCACTGTGAGCCAGAGGCAAGGCCTTCTGACACCTGTTCTCTGAGAATTTGGCATCCGCGTCCAGGAACCCCTCCAGCACCTTCAGCTGCCCCTGCACCTTGAGGGAAAGCTCTGCAGTGTCCTCTTCGCTGCTCTCTATCATGACCTGGTACAGTCTGCACGCGACCTGAGCCCACTTGGAGTAGGTGGGCAGCTCAAAGTGAGATGGCTGTGGGTTGCGACCCACGCTGTCGTCAAAGCCCTTCTTGCTCAGCACGAGTTCTACGTGCTGCCAGAGGAACTCCTTCAGAGTACAGTCCACCAGCTGCCCCCCCAAGGACGACAGGCCACTGTTCTCCACGGTGAAGGACGGCTGCCGGTTGGAGTGGCGCATCTGCTGGTACCTCCTCGGCCCAGGGGTGGGTGTGCCGCCATCGTTTTCTCGGAGGGCACAGTTGGCACGCAGCTGGCCGAGCAGGGAGCTGATGGGGTCTTCGTCCGGCCCCGGAACCACGTAGACGAAAGCCTGGTTGGCCGGCACGGTGAAGAGGCAGTTGCTGCTCTGGTTGGTGAGGACTCGGCTCTTGCGGAAGATCCTGTAGATTTGGTCCTCCAGGGCGTGCTGGAGACGTCTTCGTGGAGAGTGTTTCTTGGGTTTCTCACCACCAGGACCGTCGTTGCCATTCCCGCCCGCACCTGAAGCGCTGCTGACCCGGAGGGCTCCGTTCATCTGGAACACGAAGAGCAGACGAGGGGGGCACGGCCTGCAGTTCATCTTCCACTCCTTGGAGACCGGGCAGTCCTTCACCGCCGCTCGGAGCAGGGGCAGGGCTTTCTGGCGCAGGGCGTCCAGGGCACGGAACAGCCGGTCGTAGGTGACATCGAAGGAGCAGGTGGGGTGGACCAGGAGCAGAACATGGCACAGGGAGAAGAGGAAGAGGAGCTGGAGGCAGTGCTCCTTCTCGGCGCCTTTCCAGAAGTCGTGGGCTTCAGCGTGGCCCAGGCTGGAGGTGAGACCCTCACACGCCTGCAGCAGCTGGCGGTTATCAAACACGGAGGTGAGCACCAGGTAGAGAACCCGGTTCTCCTGGCTGTAGAAGGCTCTGATGGAGCTCCCGCCACCAGGACCCCCCGAACCCCCATCCCGCAGCAGGGGGAAGACGTGCTTGTCCGCCAGGGTGTTTATTAAAGCCTCCTTCGCGCAGCCGGCCTGCTGGGCGCTCTTCCCGAAGACCCCCAGCACACAGACTCCCTCGTCCCTGTAGAAGACATCCTCCACCTCCTCACTCAGGAGCAGAGAGCCCACCCGCACGGGCGCCGCCATGCTGGAAACGGGAGAGGGCGGGGCATCTGCCTACGTCACCAACCTCCTGCCCGGTGACGCGAAACACGTCACGCGCCAGGTTAAATCCATACACAATCATAAAATAAATATTCCAATACACTAAATAATAATAATAATAATAATAATAATAATAATAATAATACAGGAATCTGTGCATTAAGTGTTTTGTGCTCGTAAAACACATAATGAGCGTAAAATAAATTATGATGATTTTTTATAACAATAAAAATTATAAAAAAATATTTTTGTTCATTAAAACACTTAACTCTTAAGATCATAATAAACGTTATAACTGCAATAATGGATAATAATAATAAAAAAGTTAATGTTTGCATAATGTTATGGTGTTTTACACCGTAAAAAAAACACTCAATGCGCAGATGCATTTTTATTTGCTGTATTGTTTTCAGAATAGTAGTCAAGTTTTGAAGGACAAACGTTTTCTCCACTATGCCCCTCAACCACAGATTTATTGAAATGCTCCAGTAGCTCTCCTACACCATGGAGCTCTGATCAGACACCCCCAGTAATACTGGGCTGACACAGGGAGAGGTTCGGAAACCTTTACTGACATAAAACAGTATTACTGTAATTTGTGTTAATTCTAATGTTTAGTTTTTTCCTTTGCAAATTTACACATACCTACACACATTAACCCACGCTTTACTTGAATTCAGGTGGCCCTTTACTTCCAGTGAAGGACAGTCCTTACTTCAGCAGACCAAGACATTTTGGACAACGCCATGCTTCCAACTTTGTGGACAGTTTGGATAAGAACCTTTTCTATTCCAGCAGGACTGTGTCCCAGTGCGCAAAGCAAACCTGACTGTCCCGCAGAGTCCTGACCTCAACCCCATTCAGCACCTTTGGGATGAACTGGAATGGAGATTGTGATCCAGACTTTCTCGTCCAACATCAGTGCCTGACCTCATAAAATGCTCAGAATGAATGGACACAAATTCCCACAGAAACATTTTGTGGAAAGCCTTCCAAGAACAGTGGAAGCTGTTATAGCTGCAAAGGGGGACGAACTCCATATTAAAGTCTATGGGTTTGAATGCAGTGTCATTAAAGTCCCAGTTGGTGTAATGGTCAGGCGTCCCAATACTTTTCTCCATATAGTGTATATATCATGTCTCTAACCATTGCAGAGTTTACATGAGGGTATAGAGATCTCACTCTTGCATGTATGAGATAACGCCCCCTCCAATTTAACACCCACCTGTGACCACTTTTATACCTAATATACTGTGTAAAGTGTCCATTTGTATGTGTAATGTAAGTACATATAAAATGTCTAGGCAAGTTTAGAATTTCATGTTATATTTACTTTAAGAAACATGTTACAGTGGCATTGTGAAACATCACATTAAGGTCCACAGATGTAAAAAAACAAGTGGTTTCAAGAAAATGGTTAACAACATTAACAACATAAACAACACAAACTTTGGCCACATGGCTTTGCTCTCCTGAGCCAATCACAGGTTAGAATGTCAATACTGTTCAATGGTGATGTAATGAAATAATATTTATCCTATATGTGTCCTTATAAAAAAGGTCATTTAACAGAGAAGAAGTAGAAATAAATCAGAACACAATGTGCAATACGGCATGATGACAAAAGTACAACATTTAAATGGCTAATTTCCACAGTCTCAGCAGACAGTCCTCAGCGTTCAGGATGCAGCAGTAACCAGACTCTGTACAAATGAAAACATAAACAGTTAGTAATGGCTTGAAACTGTGGTCTGCTACCTGTTATTTGAAATTAAAGATCACAAAAGATGACATTTTCACTACAGTATAATTACCTTTAAAGGGATATCTTACATTTTTCTTGTATTTCATTTCTGTCATTGATTCATTTGAATGATCATTTTCAAACCTCTGTTTATACTGTATAATGATTATACCTTATGAAATAGTGTTGCTTACCAGATGCCCAGTGGCCAAAGCTTGGTTTGTGATTGCACTATTGCTTAAGTTCTCCACGTTCTCCTTATTGCACAGAGGTGTCCCGCCTGGAGCACTATCAGATACAAGAGTTTATTTCAAAAGGGTCTTCATCTGAAAGTTACTTTTTAACACCAAAGCAGATTTACTTACCGCTCAACGTAGACTTTTTTAAGCTGTACACGTAGCTTCACGGGACTTTTAGTTGGGGACCTACGTTAAAAAAAAACCAAACAAACAAACAAACAATTGTCAGTTACTTACTTGCATTTACATGTATGGCATTTAGCAGACGCTGTTAACCAAAGCAACTTCCATTCTCTAACTACAGGGGGCAGTCTCCCTCGAGCAACTCGGGGTTAAGGGTCCTGCTCAGGAACCCAGTGGAGGTTTGCTGAAGGTGGGTTCGAATCCCAGGACTGCTAGTGGTACCACTGAGGTTCCCTTGAGCAAGACCGTCCCCACACACTGCTCCCCGGCGCCCCTCGTTGGTGGCTGCCCGCTGGTTCACTTGGTGAATGGGTTAAATACAGAGAAAGAATTTCACTCTGTTCACACTGTGTGCTGTACTGATGTGTGACTATAAGGGCCCACTTTATCAGTGGTTCCCGTAGCAGTCCTGGGATTTGAACCCATGACCTTCTGATCAGAGGAGCAACTCCCTAACCAGCAGGTCACCAGCTACAGATAGCTCTTGTCTTCGAAGTCTATTCTCTAGATGGTGCACTCAACCTACTTGTCATGGTGGGGCCTCAGAGGGGGGAGGCTGCGTGAAGTGCGCTTCAAACAGATTTTCTGCAGATCTGCTAACGTAACCAGGGGCGCTTTTCTTCTGTCCGGAGACACCTGCAAAAGCATGCCATCACTCTCATGCTCTCTTTCACACACTCTAAAGCACAGAATGATGATACAATAGAAGAGACACATAGACAGACGCTTTTTTACCCGAACTTTTGAGTTAACAGTCACTTTTCTCAGCCGCACAGCCCGAAGGTCCTGGAGAGTCACAGCAATACGATCCGTTTTCTCCTAAATAAAGAGAGGAGACAGAATCACTTACCCTAATATAAACTAGGCTTGTCACTATACTGAACAAACACAGGAACTTTTTAATAAATAATTTAAAGTGTGCTCAGGGGCCGTTGCACTGGTTCTCTGTGGAGGAGAGCTGAGGGCCCAATACAATTTCATGGCGCTAGGTTTGAGTAGTTTACTCAAAATTGTACAGCGTCTTTGGGTATTTTGAAAAGCGCTTTATGAATGAAGTGTATTATTATTATTAGCCAACTCAGAACTTGGCAGTGCATTTAAAGGTGCACGATGCTTTTTTCCCTCCGTAGAGATCAATGGGGGAAGGTTTTGGGCAAATAACTCAGGATCACCGTGGGCTAGGGGGCAAACAAGGGCTCGTTGGAAAGGTCTCACGGAGACCTACCGTCATGTCATGGCTCGGAAAGTCCATACTCCAACGCACCGGTTCTGTGGGGAAGGACAGCTTCGCCACCAGCCATGTTCGATAGGTCTGGGGGAGGGTCTGTATAAAATTTCGCGGCTCTAGGTTGTTCCCGGCTCAGTTATGGGGATGTCATGTAAACATTGGGTCCTCCAGGTAGCCGGGGGAGGGGCTGCCCGCTGCAATGCCTGCTGAAAATTGTAGTCTGCCGGCGTTTTCCGTGAACCGGAAGACGCAAAACTAGCATTTAGGCTTTGATACCAGTGCTAATTGATTTTGAACTCGATACTAAATTTTTGTATCGATAAGTATCTGAGAGTCGATTTTATTGACAACCCTAATACAAACATTCATGTCCCTTTTAGTGTATTAATTCCAATAATTCATCTATAAATATCCAATAAATTACATTACAATTGAGATACATTGAAATATTTATTCCTTGCACCTCTGGACCTAAACAAACCCTGCTGATTTGATATTGGAGCATCAATAAGTTCTTCAGTCAGGGTTCCCACACCATCTTAAAATTTTAATTCAGATATTTTTTAAGGCATAATTTCACTAAATTCAAGGAGCCCACATGGCACAGTATCAGACGTGGATTAAAGTCTCAAGCAACAACTTAAAAATGCAACTCCAGTTGAAATGAGTGAGTTGAGAGATCATTTAAGATTTACATTTCTGCCAAAAAGCTCTTTAGACGTGTTACAATTTCAATGCAGATTCAAAAATCATAAAAAGGTTTTAAACAATGCATGTAAATTTAAAACTGTATCGCTTATGTTGTCCTGTTTCTTTTGAGTGTTCCTCAATCGTTATCCTTTGTAGAAACAATCAAATCTTGGGATCTGGGCTCAGTGAAGTGGGATGGTAAGGAGTGGCTTGTGCTGTGCATGTATAGACGAATTAACAGCTGGGCTTTTGACTATAAATCCTAGTTGCTGCAATTTGGAGGATTATTTTGTTAGAGGACTAGCAAGTGGTGTGGTGTTTAGGGACTTGCCCCTGCATTCAGAAGGTGGTGGGTTCGACACTGCTAGTGTCATCACTGACGTTCCCTTGAGCAAGGTACCGCCCCCACACACTGCTCCCCGGGTGCCATTCATTAGTGACAGTCCCCTGCTTCACTTGGTGAAGGGGTTAAATGGGTTAAAAGCAGAGAAAGAATTTCACACTGTTCACTCTGTGTGCTGTGCTGCGGTGTGTTCACGCATGAGTATAAGGGGCCACTTCACCTTAGCAAGGCCAAAGTGATCCAAATCAATCTGTGTGGTACATAAATAAACTTACATTTCAACACATACATAAATAATAATAACAACAGATATGTATCATCATATTCCTAAAGCTCAAGAATAGAAAAAAACCCTTTAGTTTTTCTGCTTATTACCTGTGAGGCAGCGGAAACTGTTTTCTTTTTGGGGATTAAGGACAGTTTCTGAGGAGTCTTCTTGGTTAGGTGTGGAGGAAGGGGAGGAGCAGGAGGAGGTGGAGGAGGAGGAGGAGGTGGAGGAGGAGGAGCGGTTAAAGGATCTACAGAGCTCTGCTGAAGCTGTTGTAGGACGGATGGAACACAGTGGCAGCAAGAGCTTCTGGGCCCATGAGCCATCTTCAAAAGAAAACACATGGCAGATAGAAGGAACGTCCACAGGAGCTGTTTGTTGTTTCTTGCAATAATCAGAATCATAAATAAAATAAAAGCCAGTTACATTGGTATGCAGCAGACGTAGCTCCTGTTGAAGGTCCTCCACTTTCTGGTGAAGAATTTCTACTCTCTGTGAATACACTCTCCAGAAGAGGAAAACATTCCAGAATCTGGTCCAGATCTTCAAAAAGAGAGTGATAAAGAGTGAGAACTGGTCTAAAGCATTTCTGTTCACACTGGTTTGGCACGCGCTAGTTCACGCTTACCTGGCCGATGCTGGACTGGCACCACTGTACGACGCTTCCTAATGGACGACACAAAGCTTCATTTCTTGAAGAAGCTGACATCTGCTCTGCGTCTTTATCTCTGGCCTCCACAACTGGCTGCATCTTGGTTTTGTCATCTGAAGTCCGTTTACTGTATCCGCAGAGACAAGCCCAAAGAATACACAGGACTGTGGCACCACATGGACACAGGAGCAGTAATACTGTGATAGTCTAGTGTAACTCTGTGATACATTACACTAAGATGTTTTGGGGTTTCATTTAATTTGGTTTTGTTGGTGACAACACCAGGATTGCTTTGCTGTCTGCTGCCACTCTATGTCTCACTTGTATCTTTTAACAGATCAGGAATGAGTTCATAAGAGGGACAGTTCGAGTTGGACCTTTTGGAGGAAAGGTCAGAGAGGCGAGATTGCGTTGGTTTGGACACAAGCTGAGTGTGTTGGGAGAATGATGTTGAGGAGAGACTGAGTGTGTTGGGAGGAGGATGTTGAGGAGAGACTGAGTGTGTTGGGAGGAGGATGTTGAG
>JBBPCY010000035.1:11040037-11059350 GCA_037974405.1 Brachyalestes nurse
CACTATGTACATATACACATACATATATAGGTTATATATATATACGCATATATTTGCATAGACATACAAATGTCTATATTTTTCGTATTCGTTGTAAAGTTTCTTTTTATTTTATCTTGTTGTGTTGTGTAGCTTTTAATCTATTATTTTTCTGCTCTTACCTTTGTTCTGTACACTTTCTGCCGTAACTATGCAAATTTCCCACTGTCGGACTAATGAAGGGTTTTCTTATCTTATCATGCCTCTACTGTGCTGAGAATGATCCACCCTGGTGGTCCTGTGGGGGTCCTGACCATGCAAACTGCACCCATATGGTAACTGGGCCTGATCATGAGGAGCAGTCAGTCAGCAGAAGTAGTCAGTAAGTAAAAAGCATGTATTATATTATACTATTTATGATTATAAGATTTCCTTCATATTGAAGCAGTTTGTACAGACACATGAATTGAAGAATATTTTTTCCACCCACTTTTCAGTGAACATTACGTAACGGAAACATGACTGTGGCGGTTTAATTTTAGGGGAGAGGGTGCGCTGGCTGCTTCGGCTCCATGGTTGATGGTTGTGTGTGGTAGCGCATGGTCGTCCTGTTTGGTTAACACATGGCCAGTCAGCCGTTAACACACTCCCTCGCAAACCCAGCAGCAGCCTCTCATGTGAAACTGTGACCCAATTAATTCATTAGAAACACAATTACCTCTGTCTCCATCTGTCACACACTAACAATCCCCCCCTGCCCCGCTTCGAAAGTCTCCAGTTAAAAATAACCGGTAAAAGAATGGTTTGCCTGATGTCCCGGACGTGTGTTGCTGTAAAGTTAGTAGACATCATGTTGGTAATATGACACCTTCTTTTATCCTTTACACGGAGGTCACACCCCTCTTCTTTCCCAGCCCTCTATTGGTTGATCCTGTGCGGTTGCCATGGAGATTTGTTTTAGTGGAGCATGGATAATTAGACAAACATGCTAATAATGGACTGTGTCGTTTTTTTTTACTGGGAGGCATACACTCACATACACACACATACAGACTGGACTCCTGACTCATTCCCTTTGACCCCCTGACCCCCTGTTTTAGAGCTAGAAAATTGTTAAAGTAAATAGAGTCTGACTGGGAAAGGGCAGAATGGTGAATGAACTGATGGTGGACTGGTTGTACATCCACTTTGTGTTCCAAGGCATCAAATGTGTCTAATGAGAATTACACTACCGAACCAAACACCTTAATTTTGACCTTAATTTCTCATACAGGTAAAAGAAATAAATAATAGAACCTCCTGAAGGCTTAAATTTGCAATTATGGGGATTCCCACTCATGCCTTAACTCTAAGTTTAAGGTCAAATTAAGGGGTTGGTTTCACAAATTAACAACCACTTAATGAAGGGGTTTGGTGTATTTTTTGGGGGGTAAATTAAAATAGGGTTAAGCGCATTTTAAGAACGTTGTGTTTCCTCGTGTTAACAGTTTGTGGAAGCTTGATTTTTCTGATTTCACGTGTGAAAGTGGTTCCTGTTGCCGTGAGGTAAAACATGTTTGTTTCTTTGGGGATTTCGGCTGTGAATGTGAGCATATGCTGATCATGTTAACCCTCGCTGTTAATCCTGTGGTACTAATTTCATCAGTTGCTACCGGGACACTGTGTGATGCACACAAAACATCTGCTGCGTTCCGTGCTCAACTTGGGTTTAATGCACGCAATAAAAATCCTCCCTTATACGCTTATGCACCATCAATCATCTAGACTCAGTTACAGCCGTCATACGGCGGTAATTCACCAACTGATGCAAAATTTTCACGCGAGGAAAAATTGAGTAATCCCCCCACAGTGCCTCTTATTACAGGTAATCATTCGATTCCTTGTACAGAAAACCCACTGAGTTTGTACAGAAAACCCACTGAGTTTGTACAGAAAACCCACTGAGTTTGTACAGAAAACCCACTTTTAATAAAAGCCAGTGGGCAGACGCTGAAACACTTCTTCATTTGCTTCTATTGATATAAAAGTCAGGTGGTCGGTCACGCTGTGTTTTAGGTCTAGTGTGATGATGCACATGAAAACACATGAATGTGGTGATCAGTTGGGTACTACAGACACAGCAGATAAAGACTGGGTTTAAAAATGTATCCTTTCAGGAGTGCATTGGAAATTATGTTGTAATTCAAAAAACGAATTCATTTTTCAGCAGATTTATCACAAGGGGTGGTGGTGGTTGTCTAATGGGTAGGATACTGGCCTCTGGACCAAGAGGTCATGGGTTCGAATCCTACTCTCAGCATAACACCACTGGTTTCCTGAGTAAGACCCTTAACCCCAAGCTGCTCCAGGGAGACTGCCCCCTGTAGTTCGGGAGTGGAAAAACCAAGTTGCTTTGGATAAAAGCATCTGGTAAATGTAGATCATTCTATACTTACTGGATTTATTCCACATAATTCGGGGGGTGTTGGAGTAAGCAACCCTTACTACTTAACAACCTCACACACACTCTGTGAAACATAGCAAAATTATGATAGGTAAGTGAAAACATCTGTCAATACATCTAATATTTTTTGTCATAAGGTTGTAGAATATTATATGATGTATTATATGAGGTATGTAGGAATATGAGATCATTTCTAGATGCTTTTCTCTTTTGTCATTATGTGTACATTTATGAATATGTTTTTTCCCGCTGGAAAATAATTTAGACCATTTTGCTGGTCTAAAAAAGTGATCTCCCAGCAGAACAAGAAGACTTCACTACAAAAACTGACTTTAAACAAGTAATGTTTAAAGATAAGTTACTAATTTATTAATATCCTTAAAACAATCTCAAAATGAAACTTCTTTGGTAATTTGAAGAGACTAAGAGGTCAAGAGGTAATTTGATTTTACCTGCCAAGACAATTTTTTGGCATCTCAAAAGAAATATCCTTTGAAGAATTTACTGAGCAGGTCTTAGTGCTGCCGCCAGCCTTTGAGACAAGGTGGATCATCCCTTTAGCCGCTCAGTTAAGAAGAGTTATGTTTCTATTCATTGTATAAGATGTACAATAAGACGCGGCGCTTCTACATTTAAACTGAATCACCGCGCCCAGTCCTCTTCTTGTGGCCAGAAGTCAGTTTTGCATTGCCTTTACAGTCATTACATAAAATACCACCAACCCAAAGCCTGTGAACACATTACCATCACTACTTCCATGCATTTAGCAGAGACTCTAATCCAGACCAACTAGCATTATCCTGCCCAAACACTCTTTATCTCTCACTACGAAACCAAACGCCTTAATTTTACCCCTGAAATTGACCATACAGGAAATGAAGGTAAATTAAGGGGGAAAGTGCACAGATTAAGGCTGATTAAGGGGTAAAACTATTGAATTTTCCCCCTTACTTTTACAAATTGGCCCCTTAAAATAACAGAACCTCCAGAATTAACGCCTTAAAATTAAGATTAAGAGGTTTCACACTCATGCCTCGGTAAAATGAAGGCCTCGGTTTCACAAATTAACGGCCACTTCATTCAAATGAAGGGGTTTGGTGTGTTTTTTAGGGGGCATATTAAGATAGAGATCAACGCATTTTAAGTGTTTGTAGTGTCATTGTGTTTCATAGTGTCTGTGTCCCAGTCCAACTCCAAGCTTTTAAAAAGAGGAAATGCATCAAATCAGTATTTGAATAAATAATTTCTGGTGAATCATGTGCGAGTCCTGCTGTTTTAGTTCGGCTTTGGCTTGCAGGCTACTTTCATCTCACGTTGTCGATGCAAATGAGTGAACTGAGACCACTTTTACATTTTCCCTTATTAGCTTAAAAGAAAGCAAGCTGGTCCTCGATCTGTTTAAAGAGATCTTTTATCTTCCACAGGAGACCCCAGGCGCTGGCTCATCCATAAACAGAGCAGGTTTGCATTAACAGTGGGCAGCTCCTACCGGGGCGATTCAGGCACTGCGTGTTTTTCCAGCGAAGCACGCCGTTCTCTTCCCTTCCCAGTCTTCACCCTGGGCTTCACTGAATGAACAGAGCTTTGTTTGTGCAGCGCTGCTGCAGACTCTCATCTATAAATATCAATTCTTTGTTTCTCGTTTTGCTCTCAGAAAACTACACCCCCCTCTTGGCCAACCCCGTGACTGCAATCAGACCCCAAATCTTCCCCTGTGACTCCAGACCGCTCCTCTGAATCAATTTCCACCTTTCATATCCGACCACTGTTTTCTACACAGAACACCAAGCAACGCGGCAGCTAGAACATCGCCGAAACGGAAGCAAACTCTCGCCGGCTCCTCTGTTTCTGCCCATATTAATGTTTCAAAATGTCCTTGTTAAAAAATAAAGATGGCTTTATTCCCTGTGTGGTCTCAGTTGACTTCCATATCTTGCTCGGCCACCTTTTTAACGTTCTTTCATGCATGCGCATGCTTTCTTGATCACATCTTGATGCAGTTTATGGCATTGAATATAGCTATTTTCTCCCCTTGCTGAATGCAAGTGTAATAGGACATGCTTTGGTACAAGCCTTGAATGCAACCTGGATTATCTCCAGTTACATCATGGCCGTCTAAAAACAGTGCTCCATTGAAATGAAGGGGCTCCCCCCCATTCTCTCTTCTCTTCTCTTCTCTGCTGCCATGTATTACCCTGTTTCTCTCCATATCTACTTTTATCAGTGCTGGCACGGCCCTGGCTGGCTGCCTCTCACTGAAGACAGCATCAGCTGCACACAGTGCTCCTTCAGAAACGATATCGCAGGGAGAATAATGATTCCTCAGAGATGTTCGGGTGCTGGATCGTGCTGGTGCATGGCTGCAGTCTTCCTATGCCATTTTAGCCTAAAAAAGCTCTCTGCACAAGCCCTACAAACATTTCTTCTGTGTTGCAAGAGCACAAAAGAGCTCCAGCAGAACTGAGTGAGGGCAATGATTCATTAGATGCATGCTCACATGCATGACTCCAGTATTACTAAGCCATTCTAGGCTATACCTCCCTTCCCAGGCACTGATGACATTTATGTAGGATGAAATTGGGGTCAGTGGGGGTTTTTTTTCACCATAATGGCAAGACTCGTGAGTTGAATGAATTCAGAGAGACAGCATGCAAAGATGACCACTGGTGCATTAAATGCTACTGTTAAAATAATACCCTTTTATATGATTAAGACTAGTGTTTAGTCATTAACCTGCCTATCCCATAGCTGCAGAGTTTGCCTCAGTATACTCGCTGTCTGTCTGAGCCTAGATAAAGCCTCTGCAGAGGAGAACATAATATATATATATATATGGAAAGACTGGTCCCATTCCATCCGCAGCCTCGGGATGCTTTATTTAATCCATTTAATTTCAGTCACTCTCACACTAACACGCACACACTTGCCCTCCTCAGTTGAGTGACATCATCCAAATAAGTTCATCTGGGAGATGCCCCTCCCCCTTCCTTACTGAATCTGTGAACAAGTGATGTGTGTGACTGCAAGAGTGTTTCATCGTAAATTCCTTTGATGTTCATACGTACAGCCGCCATTCTTTTACGATGCACCTCTCGACCGAAAGGCAAGTTAGGCAAAATGCAGCACGTTCTAAGTATAGCTGTGTTTTATTGATTAAATAGGAAACAGAGCAACATTAAGATATTCACACACAAACAAAAATAATCCTCTACTAGGTATGTGGACAAAGCATTTGACACTGGCAAGAGGATCTATCCATCCCAAGCGTGATCTCTAATCAACCATACAGCCTTACCTATTCTGAGACAGCACTGTCCCAAGGCTTTATTTCATCAAAAAGCATTCTTATCCAAACCGTACTCCAGTCACATCGGCAAGCAGTCCAGTACGTCCCAGGAGTTAGATCCGTATGCCAAACTGTCTTTCACTGACAAGTACTCAAATGGTTTTTATAGCTGACAGGCACTGTGTGATTCAACACAGTGTGTAAAAAAAAAAAAAAAAAAAAAAAAAGAGAAAGGGAAACATGTGGAAGGATAAGGAGCCCATGGCTCCTCTGGCTCGAAAGTAGGGCATGCGTTCTGCTACATACATTCAGAGATAATGTGAGAGATCCTGTCTTGGTGTTAATGTATGTAGAGAGAGAGATTCTGCCTCTTTTCGCATAAGGAGGAGAGTTCCAACAGAGACAAACATGGATCCACGACATTTGCCGAAAACAAAGGTCCAAGAACATTAGACACGAAAAGGTCTACAAAAATGGAAGTAACAAAAGCTACAAAAATTCTCCATTCACCATTAGAAAACATTGGCTTCAATGTGGCAGGAAAAAAAGCACCCTTAAGTGGTGACCGTAAAACCCCGTTTCGATGGTTCGGACCTGAATAAAAACCACATGACAACTAAGACTCCATTTTAGATTGCTTAATGGAGAGCTCCCGTGAGTGCAAAGCATCTTCATTTACCAACATGTTGTTCATGGTCTCGGCGATAATCGAAAGCCAAAGATCATTGATCTTATTGAAGCATTGCTTGGTTCCTCAGGGAGGGTCTACATGGCTTCCGTTCCCAGGCGAGGGGTGTTGTGCTTCATCGTCTGCCTTGGTTTTTCCACCATAAATTACCATGGAGATAAATCCAACTGGGCTTTTGTGTGATCTCTCTCTCTCTCCCTGGTGGTGCACAGGGTTTAAATCCACAGCATCAGTGTCTTTTACAGTGACACAATATGAATAGAAACACCCAGTATATATAGTGTGATCGACACATACGCATTTCAGTCCAAACAGTAACAGTAACAATCCTGCATTATTCCTATGAGGAGATCTGACTGAGACTGAGATCAAGCAGGGAGTACCTGTCAAAACTTCTGAACGGTTGCAAGTGGAATGTTTTGTGTTCTGCAGTGTGAAGTAAAACTCTCCATCATTTCCGAGTGGCAGCTGCTGTGGCAGTGGGTGCAGGCTTATTGCTGGTCCGGCGAACGGGCACTTTAGAGACTGGGATCTTGGAGCGTGCTGCTTCTGTTTTCCCCTGCAAAGAGTGGTAAGTTGCAGTGGAGCCATGTTTGATGGGGATCTTTGACTCCCTGGGTAAACTTGTCGCCCCCATTGTGGGACAGGCTGCTGAGTCCAGGATATCGTCTTGGCTGTGAGACAGGGTAGGGGTAACAGCCCCCGATGCTGTGGAGAAGTCACTCAGGGCTTCCTTGCTACTGCTCTCTCGTGAGAGAGACATTGGGCTTTCCTCTTCATGCACTGGGGTGGGGAGGTTCCAGTGGTCCTCACTGCCATTGGACTGGCCATCCCTGTGGTGTTGTTTTGGTCTTCCACCACCACATACAGGGATCTTGCTGAGAGTTGTGGGTTTCACAGTTGAGCTTTTCTTCTCTGGTTTGTGAGCGGCAACAGGATATTGATCAGGAACTGGAGAGGGTCCGGTAGTTGGAAGCGGCCTGGGAGATGTGGTTTGGACTGAGAGTGGAGGAGGCCCAGAGAGCAGAGATGTATCAGCAGGTTCTGGTTTACATGTAGTCTTTGCAGAGGTAGCAGATGAAATAGCAGGGACTGACTGTGCTGTAGCAGGTTCTGGTGTGGGTTTAGATATTGTAGCCGGGGGTTTCATCGCAGGTAGTACATAGGGGGGAGGTTTAGCAGCATGAGAAGGTCCAGATTCTGAAGTCGAGGGTTTTGTTGTAGCTGACGTTGACCCACTTTTGTCTGTTTGGGAAAAGGGTGGGCTTGACTTTGTTGGAGGAGCGGGCTGTTTTGTCTCGGGTTTGGCGATAGGTGCAGTGTTTCGGCTGGTTGATAATCCAAAGGTTGTTACAATTTTGGGTCTGGTTACCGGACCGGTGGGAGCAGGTTTAGTCGATGTGGAGAAAGGAGGATATTTGGGCGCTGGAGCACTACTAGGTTTAGTCTCCTGTGATGCAGAGTGGCTATGTTTAGCTGTGGCTGTAGGAGCAGGAGTTGGAGTTGGTTTAGTTGTAGCAGTTGCGGCAGGGGTGGGCTCAGTTCTGACAGAAGGAGGCCCGGCAGAATCTGGAGAAGATTTAACTGTGGGTGAGATGTCAGTTTCAGAAATACTAGCAGGGGAAGGAACAGCAGGTAGAGAAGGGGTAGAGGACGGTTTGGTTGCAAGTTCAAACAAAGATGTAGGTATGGGGGCAGGTTTGGCTGGTATCGTTGAGGTTGGAGTAGTTGGAGGGGATTGCATGGGTTTTGTTATAGGAGTAGGTGAGGGTTTGGTCAATGGGACGGGGGAAGATACTGGGGTAGGAGGAGAGAATGGGTCTGGTCTTGTCTGACTAGGGGTAGAGGTAGATATAGGGGATGGGGTAGATTTGACTGAAGTAGTGGGACTTGGCTGTGCTGGGGAAAGTGTGGGTTTTGTTGTAGGACTAGACGCTGGTTTGGGAGATGAGGTTGAGGAAGAAAGAAGTTTTGTTGTAGATGTAGGAGAGGGTTTGGTGAGGAATGGGCTAAGGGTAGGTGTAGGAGAAAGGGTAGGTTTAAGTTTGGTAGAAACAGCAGCTGACAAACCCTTGTCCTTTTTAGTGGTCTCATCTGTTCCCTCCACCCGACTGCTGACTTTGACCCATTCCGCTTCTACATCCGCAACAATATCTCCACCACCCGTCAGTGAGTCAAAACTCAGGATAGATGAAATGTCTCCGAGCAACGTGCTCAACCTGTCATTAGTAGGTGGTTTAGCAGATTCGCTCACCTTTGTAGTGTCCTCAGACGAAGTAGGCTCATCCAGTGATGGAGGGGGCGGCTGTTCGCTCTCAGACTCGTCTGGAGATCGCGGTGCGGGCCGGGGGGTTAGAGTCAGGTTTTCCTTGATGATCTCCACGCTGTTGGAACGGGAGGCAAGGAGGGGAGGACCAGGTGCAACCTCATCATCTCCTTCCTTATCTTTCCCATGCCAGCGTACACTTCCAAACAGACCTTTCAGGCCTTTCCTCTGCCGCCCAGGTCTCTGAGACTCTGTCTGTGCATACCGTTCCCCCCCTCCTCCTCTCCGACTTCGCCGAAGCATATTGAGGAAGCTCAGCGATTTGGCGGAGGTGATGGAGGAGATGGACTGTCTGGTTGGGGTTGATGCCAGGTTACCCTCTGTGCTTGTGGGCTCCTCCATTGGAGCATCTTCCTTTTGACTGTCCTCCTGGTCCAAGTCTAGAGATTCTGCCTCTGCTTCTGGAGCCACTGTTTCTGTTAATCCATCCAGGGTTTTGCTTCTTGAAGGGGGTGATTTGGGTCCTCCCTCGCCTTTGCCTCGCATAGAGAAAATGCTGGCCACGCTGCTGCCGGGTTTGCGCTTGCTGAACAGCTTGAAGGCCTTTCTTATTTTACCTGGAGGCTGAGGATCGCACGGTGGGGGCTCACAGCTCTCGGACTGGGTATCCATGTTGATCATCCGCTGCAGCGTATCTCTATTGTTCTCTCTCAGCCTGGCACTAACAGAGGTTAATTACACAGGATACATCGGAAAACAAATAAGACTCTTTGTCTTTGCATGCACTAATGCAAAATGTCATTTAATGCGAATCTGTTTCTGTTCTTGCTCTTTCCTTTAACACAGCTCTCTCTCTCTCTCTCTCTCTCTGTTCCTCCCGCCTTTGCCTCCGCCCTCCTGCTCTCTCTTTCTCTCTGGCTGCTCCAGCTGGTTTCCATGGCAACTGAGGGTCTAAGCAGCTTTCGTCAGCAATGGAGCGGAGCCAAGGGCCGTCATCATCCTACTCCAGACACCTCTCTCTCTCTCTCTCTCTCTCTCTCTCTCTCTCTCTCTCTTTTTCTGTTCTCTGTCTTATCATCATCTTCCATCACATCCATCTATCTGTTCTGTTTATACAGTACATATTCCTTCATTGCATATTGCAGCATGTTTTGTGTAATTTGAGCTGCCATTCTACGAAAATATAAAGACAAGCATGCTCACGTCGCTTGTGAGGAACTAGAAGTCCCCACCAGCCATTCAAAATTCTGAATCCATTTAAATGGTGTATATTCTCCTTTCCTCGTGAATCTGTACTTGTGTATCGGGGTTAAGACATCTCAGAAATAATGATATGCAGTAATAACATAAAACGATGAAGTTAAAAGGCTGTATTGAAGTTTTGCATTATGCATTAATAGCTTAGTGCAGTGTCTGCGCTTAAACAGACTTTATTCCCACTGTAGCCCCTCTTTCCACCACCTGTTTTCAAACAGTCTCTCACACACTCTAGCTCTCACACACAAGCTCCTAGTAATTGCAGTACGCTCTACTTAATACTTCTGCCCCTTCCTTTCCTCTATAATGGTGTCACACATAAATATGAAGAGAGCACTTTCTCCTCTACATTTCATTACTGCTCTGATCAATATTTCCATCACTCTCTCTCTCTCGTTCTCTCTCTCAGTCTCAAACTTTCACATTCTCTCTTTCTGTTCACCTATAATTAGTATGCCCCTCAGTCTATATATATCATCTATCCCTCTACGCCCTTACTGTCCATCCATCTCTCTCTTTATCTGTTCAGAATTCCCTCGTTTACAGCCGCATTTCTCTCCTCCTTGTTTCGAGCTCATTGCCACAAAACAATAAGTGCATTCATCCCTTAAGTGGTGCTTTCACTGTGGCTTACTAAACAAGGTCCACTCATCAGAAGGAGAGGCCGACCCCCCACACAGCACACACGAACATAAAAATGACAAAGTTTGTTCATGAAGAGATACATATGAAGGCATGGGTGCCGTAACCATTTAACCATTTTAACTTTTCAGAATCATTAGCCCCCCCCACCACGTTTCCCCACCCGGACAACAGCCGAGACGCAGCGCCCCGCGTCCCCCCCATATTAAAAATGCTTCCGGCACCCATGTATGAAGGAAACGCGTAGACACAGCCCACCTGACTCTGGAGCACATCAGGGGGTCCATTCAAACCGTCAGTTTAGTTAAACTCTCACTCAAGTACAAACTGTCTTGCTCAAACTCTTACTTAGGAAATCTGCGTATGGCGTCACAGTGACTCTCTCACCTCCCTCTGTCTGCACGAGTCTCTGCACATGAGCGAACTGAAGTCCAGTGCACTCAGAAGCTGCCGGTCAAATCAGACACACCCAAGAGATATTATGAGCTCTGCCCTATAAAACACAATGTACTTAAAAAGTGCTTAACCCTACCTTAACTTACCCCTGACAATACGCCAAACCCCTTAATCTGCATTAACTGTGGAGCGATCCCTTAATTTTCCCTTAAAAGTGGCTTTAAGGCACAAATGTGAAACCCCTTAATCTTAGACATACAGAATTTATTCAGGAGCTTCTATTATTTAAGGGGCAACTTTTAAAAAGCAAGAGGAAAATTCAGTAGTTTTACCCCTTAATCTGTGCACATTTCCCCTTCATTTTCCTTCATTTCCTGGAAATTAAGGGGTTTGGTTTCGTAGTGCTGGAGCGAAAGAAACGCACACATGCAAATACACAGATCAGTACAAAATTCCATCTTTTCTCTCTCATTCTTTTTCATGACGTCCATGTTTACATACTCCTCAGGCTTTTGTTTTTGAGCCATCATGTTTCATAGGCCACAGTTACAGATTACAGTTAAACCCATTACAGATTGGCTGCATTCTTTGAGGTTTTTGACAGAAATCTCTCCAAAAAAAAAAAAAAGCAGAGTGCTGTGGTACCTCTAGAACCTGGATTTCAGTGCAGGACGAACAAAGCAACTTTGGGTTCAGCTTAAAATGAGCCAGGCTCATAGGACACAGCCCAAGTGCACCACAAGATTTTCAAGCAAATTTAGTTGGACAGCATCTAGTGAAACATTCAGCAGTCCAGCGTAATCGAAAACTTACTATGAGTGGTGATAGTGAGTTTAAATAAATTACTAACCAGCGCTTCATGTTTCTAATTACAAACGTGTGTTAGGTCGGACTGAGCGATTCGCATCTATTCATGCTCAGGACAAGATCGCGCTTGAATGCAATCTTTGTTCCTGTGACATAACTCTGGACCCCCCCTAGGAGATGTGAGGCAGTGGCAGGGTGCCCTGGCACTAGAAAGACAAATGTATTTATGTTATTAAAATATTTCATGATTACAATTTGAACAAATACAAACTGCTGAAAAATGGATTACGCATGAGTCAAACTTGCCTGTTTATAAGTTGCAGCTTGCATAAACCGACTTTGGTGAACTGTGTGATTACAATTTGGCTTTTGTGTTTTCTGTAAAACATTTCAGTTTCCTCTCCAGTCTTGAGCTGGGCTGCATTCTTTTGTCAAACATGCTACTCATACGTCTAAACACACCTAATACTATGGATATACAAGCGCCAGATGATGAAGAACCAAACTCCTGCTCACACCCTCATTCATAATGCCCGTTTTTCTTCCAAGAGAGAAATAAGTCAAAAGAAAGGGCATGTAAAGGTTGTCACACTGAAATACACACACACACACACACACACACACACACACAAGTGGGTATTCCTATATTTGCGAGTTTGGTATTACTATAACATTCCATGTGTAATACTACACCTAAACCTAACCTTAACTTCAGTAACCAAAAATATTTCTGCTTTTTTACTTTTTTCTTTAAAATGTTTGGGGTGTAAACAGCACAGGTCCTTAGGAGGACCAGTAAATTTTCACCATTTCTAAAGATTTCAAAGTGCAAGGACATCACAAAGATTTATACTCTCTCTCTCACACACACACACACACACACACACACACACCACACCCTTCTGAAAGAGCAGTGGAGTCTCTGTCTAAGCAGCTCGCTGAGCTGCTGCTGCCATCTGCTGGACAAATCGAGGACCTGTTGGCTTAATTTCTCACTGAAATGTAAATCGTGAGAACAGATTTTATAATCAACATTTTTGTATTTTAAAATATTCTTACATTAATTACAACCTAGAAACTCTGGGTAGCACTTTGAGAGTAATGCTGAAAGCTGTTAAATCTGGGGTTCAATTAAAAATAAGCCAGGAAAATGCCATCGCTTTATTACATGGTGTTGAGTGTGAATGGGTGTGTGGGTTCTCCGTGGTGAGATGGTGTGCTGGTGGTGGTGAGATGGTGAGATGGTGAAGAGGGTAAACGCCTGTTCTGTGGGTTCTTTGTGTTCTTCTCCAGTCTGGCTCGAGCTCGAGCTCGCGACGTCACGGCCTCTCCGCGTGCGGATTAAAGATGGCGCCCTCCCCGGTGCTGAGATGCTGCCAGAGGAGCCTGTCCTGGATCCCCGTCCTCTTTATCAACCTGGTCGTCTGCTGGTCCTACTACGCCTACGTGGTGGAGCTCTGCATCTGTGAGTGTTTGAGGTTCCTCTCCGGGTGCCTGAAGGTTGAGTGTCGTGGTGAGGAGAGCCGCTAGAGTAGTAACTCCCTGGCTTTGCTGAGGATGTTGGAGAAAACGAGTCGAACTTTAGAACCAAACAAAACCCTTAAAAACTTCACAAACCTGTATTTATTAGTGTTAGATGTTGTTCTCCGGGTGTCTGACAGAGTGTCGTTGTGAGAGGAGCGGTGGAGCTGTAAGTTCTGGTCCTGCTTAGGACGGTGCAGCACCAACTTAAGAACTAAACAAAACACATAAAACCCTTAAAACCTGCATTTGTAAGTATTGGATGTTCCTCTACGGGTCTCCGAAAGTTAAGTTTAATTGTGAGAAGAGCAGTACGTGCCTGGTCCTGCTGTGGATGGTGGAGAAACCGAGACGAACTTAAAAGAACCGAACAAAACCCTTAAGCACTTTGTTTATAAGTGTTAAATGTTCCTCTCCGGGTCTATGAAAGTTTAGGGTGGCTAAAAGAACAGAGGTACCTCCCTGGTCCTGCTGAGGACGGTGGTGGACCAACTTAAGAACTAATCAAAACCCTTTAAACCTGTAACTGTACGTATTTGACGTTCCTCTCCGGGTCCGGGTCTGAAAGTTTAGGGCTGTTGTGAGAAGAGGTGTAAGTGCAGTTAGTTCCTGGTCCCGCTGAGGATGTGGAGAAACCGAGACCAACCGAAGAATGAAATAAAACACTTAAAATTGCATTTTTGTGTATTGGATGTTCCTCTCCAGGTGTTTGAGAGTTGAGTGTCGTGGTTAGAAGAGCAGTAAGTGCCTGGTAGTGCTAAGGTGTTGGTTAACTTGCATTTTTATGTAGTAACTATAGGAAGTTCCTCTCCTAAAGTTAGGGGTGGTTGTGTTAAGAGCAGTGGAGCTCCGGTAACTCTCTGGTCCTGCTGAGGTTGTTGGGGAAACCGAGACGAACTCAAAAACCTAACCTCACACCTCACCTGGACACTTCTGCCCAGAGTACAGACTTATGGGCTGTTTTTGTCTTTCTGTGTGGTAAAGAGGCTCGTTTGTGAAACGGATAATGTTAACAGTTCCTCAGCTGTCAGTCAGAACTGCACTCAGGTTTGTCTCTTTTAAAGGTCTGAGAAAAGTTTCCGAAACCGGGGTCTCTCTTTTCATTCTTTCACTGTAGGCTGTTCGTGAGAAAACAGGAACACTTCCTATCAGTGACCCGCCCCAGGCCCTCCTTTCCTTCTTCTGTAGCATAAACACGGCTTATAAGTGCCCACTTCCATTTCATTCATTCTAATTACCCTGAGCTTAGCAGAACAAAGTGCAAAGCTCTGGGCGTCTTTACTGCACTGAGTCAGGTGGGCACACTGAGAGCTGTAAAGAGTCAGGTGGGCACACTGAGAGCTGTAAAGACCCAGCGGGGCGCCCTGAGATCTGTAAAGACCCAGAGGGGCGCCCTGAGATCTGTAAAGACCCAGAGGGGCGCCCTGAGATCTGTAAAGACCCAGAGGGGCGCCCTGAGAGCTGTAAAGACCCAGAGGGGCGCCCTGAGAGCTGTAAAGACCCAGAGGGGCGCCCTGAGAGCTGTAAAGACTCAGAGGGGCGCCCTGAGAGCTGTAAAGACCCAGAAGGGCGCCCTGAGAGCTGTAAAGACCCAGAGGGGCGCACTGAGAGCTGTAAAGACTCAGGCGGGCGCACTGAGGGAATTAACTGGCTCACTGTAAAGCCTGGTCATTTACATGGTGCCCATTCCGAGTGCAAGCACCTGGCACTCAGTTGTCATCGCTCGAGAGGTATTCCCTTGCTGGCGAGCACAAGGCAGGCTTTCTCCATGCCAGATGGCAGTGCCAGCCTCCCCGTGGCCTGGCCTTTCTGGGGAGAGGAGGTGAGAGACAGGCAAACAGCTGCAAATCTCCACTCTGCCCCTGAATGAAGGAGGATTGTCAGTAAATCAATGGCATGCTCTCTAACTTAGGGTCTTTCTGTTTTTTCTCTCTCTCTCTCTCTCTCTCTCTCTCTCTCTCTCTCTCTCTCTCCCCTCCAGACACAATCCCTAACGCCGAGGAGCAAGGTAAGAGTGGATGTGCTTGTAGAACACACTGAGGCTCTCCTTGCCTCACTTTGCATGAGTATTATGTCATGCTTGATGTAATGCTGGCTTTCTTTGTATTGTCTGTAAACCTCTTGGTCAGGCTGGAGGGTGGGGTGTTGGGTTAGGACTGTCCGAGTGGAAATCAATGCAAAAATGCATCACTCTTTTCTGTTGCAGTTATTTATCTGGTAGTCTTCCATATCTCCTTCTTAATGTTTATGTGGTCATACTGGAAAACTATCATTTCTAGACCCAGCAACCCTTCAAAAGAGGTATAGTATTTTTACAGCTTATTTTTTTCTTTCTGCATCTTCTATTTAGGGTCCTAAAACTAGCCCACAGTGTTACCAGGCAGACTGTAAAGTTTTACTGTTGACATTTCTACCCCAATGCCCAGCAGGCATGGTGCTCACTTCCTTCACTTCCTAGCCTGTAGTTACATTACCACAAACCATAATGACAGACAAGAGACTGGGAGCAAGCAGAGCATCAAAGAAGCCTGGAGTTTTGAGGCTTGGTGTATTTTTTTCCATTTTCATTTAATTTTTACATGCATGTGTCTCACTCTTGTGTACATGATATGGAGATGTTTTCATGGAATAGATTTTTTTGGAATTTATTTTCGACACTTTATTAAGTGGATATGTACTCTTCGTTTCAAAATCAGAGATTGAAAATCAGTTTGAATGTACTCGTGCGCGTACACAGACTCGCGCAATCCTAACACTGTTCCCCTGCCGGCCTTAGTTCTGTTTGCCTAGGGCAGAGAAGGAGCAGTATGAGAAAGAGGAGAGACCGGAAGCCCAGCAGGAGATCCTCAAAAGAGTGGCCAGAAATTTACCTATATACACACGCACAGGCTCTGGAGGTGAGCACTACACCACAAATGCATCATTTTCATCAATTTTCCTATTAGGTGTGCAGTCGACCCCCGAAATTCGTGGGGGATACATTTCAAAAGCACCCACGAAATGTGAAAAAATGCAAATTTGTGACGCAATAAAAAAGCCTATAAATGGCTATTTTTATTTTTATAAACACTAAATATGCCCCAAATATGTTCCCAAAACACTTAAATTTTAAACTCCGCTTAATACTAAAGATGCGCCGCTCCGATATTCTGTATCGGTATCGGTCTGATCCTGACCTAAATGACTGGATTGTAATTGGGAAGTAATAAAAAATGTAATCTGATCTGTAAAAAAAATATGGAAAATAATTACAGCATGCATTACGTGATTTGCGACGTGTTTTTGTATTTGTGTAAAGGTGTACAAAATGTATCCAGACATTTTTTGAAAGCATTATTTTTTTTCTGACTCGGCGAGTATCAGATTTATATCGTATCGGCAGATATCCAAATTTACAATTTAAAATTGGTATCGGACATAAAGTGGTATCGTATGATGTCTACTTAATACATTACCCTTAAAGAAAATGTAAAGGTAAACCCATATCCGTCCTGTACAGTTTACACTGAACTGCTGTCTCCCGCAGTGCTAGAATGTAAATACCGGTGTTACCATTATATAGACTCTTTTCTTTGGTATAATCAGGATAAATACAGTAATTTAATTTACAGTAATTAAAAAAAAACAGGGCTTTAAGAACAGAACAAAAAAACACAAGGAAACATTTGAGACGCTCCAGGCTCTCCACAGAACTAAGAAATGTATACAGTTGTGTTTTATATGGAAAAGTAGCCAAATTTACATTAATATTTGTTACAATTATTTTTACAATTATGTTTTTTCTTAATTTAGAACTACAATGTATAAAAAAATGATATTGCCATGAAAAATCAAAAAATAAATGTGGCGGGTATCTGGGGTTTCACAAGTATTAGTTCAGTTCTAAGGAAAAAATTCAGAGGGTTTTACTGTAGATGTAACTGTGCTCATTTTTGACGTGACAGTTCCTTTTTTTTTATTGTTTTGCTGCTTTTCCAGCTATTCGATACTGTGATTGCTGTCAGCTGATCAAACCGGACCGATGCCATCACTGTTCCACATGTGACCAGTGCGCAAATTTCCCTTTCTTTGGTATTCACCAATATTTATTTAATAACAAATCTAAATTTGACTTGATGTATTCCATATGCTGTTTCTTTCAGGTGTGTACTGAAAATGGATCATCATTGTCCCTGGTGAGTGTTCAGTGTGAACTGATTGAAGTAGAGTGTAGTGTCAGTCAAAACTGTGATGTTATTTGACTTTTGGTTTATTTCATGTAATGTTGGGTTGCAGTGTGTATTATTGTTAACTTTATATTATTGATATACAGTAAACCCCTGATATTTGTGGGGTTTACTTTCCAAGAGCACCAGCGAATAGTGAAAAAAACCTGTTTTGGGAGCATATATGACCCCAAATATGCTCCCAAAACATTTTAATTTCATTTTAAACTCAGTTTAATACCTGATCCTTAAAGAAAATGTAAAGGTAAACCCGTATCTCTCTTGTACAGTTTACACTGAACTCCTGCAGTGCTAGAATGTAAATACTGATGTTACTCCTGTACAGACTGGACTGTAATTCATGCAGCGCGTTTGCAGGTAAATACAGTAATTTAATTTACAGTAATAAAAACACAGGGCTTTAAGAAGAACAAAAACAAAAAAAACAGATGACTCTGAGAAACACTGGTGATGCGTCAAAGGGCAGCAGTAGTTAGGTTTTATGAAAAAATCTGCGAATGACTGAATCCGTGACTGCAGAACCGTGATTGAGCGAGCGGTTACTGTACACAGAAGACCTTGTAACCCAGTTAACCAGTCACTGAATATTTTATTGTGTTGTGAGGATTCTGACACCACACATGTTTAAAGTTTTGATAAGTCAAGACAAATGTAGAAGAATAATAACCGCTTCATGGTTAAAAACTGGATTCATTAATGTCTTTTCAGTGTGTAGGAAGATATACTGCATCCTTCGAAGATATTTTCATGCATCCTTAAACAGAAGATCTTAATCCCCTCTCTGCAGCCTTAGTTTACAGTTAGTGGGAGCAGTTATAATTTTGGATAAAATTTTCTTTTTTTTTTTCTCTCGAATTTTACAATATTCATTACAAAAACCTGAAATAACACAGTAATGATTTTTAGCCAGATTCAGGCGGGTGAATGTACATTTGGTTCTGGGTTATTTCCTCTCTTAACTGCTGTTTTAGTGATTTTATCTCTGTGCAGTTCCTGCGTCAGTGTTGTGTTCTCTCCTCCCTTTAGAACTTTACAGGCTGAAGTACGTTTTTTTTTTTTTTTTTTCCACGAAGCTCAGCGGTGGTCTGATCTTTGATTGCGGTTCAGACACACACAAGGAATAAGGTTTTAATAGTACATATCCATATGAAAGTGAGATGCTTTGAAAGGAGTTCTGGACGGTTTATTTGGTCTGGGTGATGGACTAGGTTGGTTTCATCTTCTCAGCACAAGGAGGAGAAAGGAAGTGGTCATTCAGGAAGGCAGGATCCCATAGTCTGATTATAACAGCAGCGAGTGGTATAAAGTCATCATCTTGTGTGTCAAACATTTGGATTAGTAGAGAGATGCAACTAGAATTAGAAATTCACTTCTGGTGAATTTTTATCAATGAGGAAACATAAAAATAGACATTACCCCGACAAATCAGGTCCAAATCTATTTCCCTTATTATAAAGTAATTCTGCTTTAAATATTTCATAGATAGGCTGTTTAACACACACATTGTGTCTTTTAGGTGTGAGACAGGACAGCTCTTGGGATCAGCGTCTTAAAATCAAAGCCAACCTTCGCTGTGTGTTCTGTGTTTTTAAAAGACAGAGGCCAAGTGTTTAGTTATCTGTTATTTTTTGAGACCTCATTTGTGTGTCTCTTTCTCTCTCTGTCTCTCTCTCTCTTTCTTTCTCTCTCTCGCTCTCTCTGTCTCTCTCTCGTGCTCTCTCTCTCTCTGTCTCTCTCTCTCTCGCTTTCTCTGTCTCTTTCTCTCTCTCTCTCTCTCTCTCTCTGTCTCTCTCTCTGTCTCT
>JBBPCY010000035.1:11074036-11085864 GCA_037974405.1 Brachyalestes nurse
ACACACCTTCTCATTCAGTGTTTTTTTATTTTATTTTCTGCATTGTAGATGATGAATACTGAAAACATGCAAACTACAAAGGAACACATACGGAATTATGTAGTAAACACAAAAGTGTTAAACAAATCAAAATATACTTTATATTTTAGTATCCACTATCCATTGTTGGCTGCTTTGCCTTTACTCTGCGGTCCAACTCCAACTGCGGTCCCAAACCACCTCAGTTGGGTTTAGGTAAGGTGATTGTGGAGGCCAGGTTATCTGATGCAGCGCTCCATTACTCTCTCTCTTGGTCAAACAGCCCTTACTGGAGGTGTGTTTGGGGTCACTGTCCTGTTGAAAAACAATTGATGGTCCCACTACAGATGGGATGGCATGTCATGGCAGAATGCTATGGTAGCCATGCTGGTTAAGAGTGCCATGGATTTTAAATAAATCGCCAACAGTGTCACTAGCAAAGCACCCCCATACCATCACACCTCCTCCTCCACGCTTCACGGTGGGAACCACACATGTAGAAACCATCCGCTCATTTCTTCTACGTCTCACAAAGACACGGCAGATGGAACCAAAAGGACAGATTTCCATTCCCTGTGTTCCTTGGCCCAAGCAACTCTCTTTTTCCTTCTTGTTCTTCCTCAGAAGTGGCTTCTTTGCAGCAATTCAACCATGAAGACCTGATTCACGCAATCTCCTCTGAACAGTTGATGTTGAGATGTGTCTGCTACTTGAACTCCGTGATGCATTTATGTGAGCTGTAATCTGAGGTGCTGTTAATTTACTGATAAATGATGAATTTACTGTCCGGTCTATTAGGGCTATTCACTGTATAGACATTTGTACCAACCCTACCTCTGCACAACACAAGTGATGGGCTTAAACACATTAGGGAGGCAAGGAGTTAACTCTTGACAAGGCACACCTGTGAATTGAAAACCATTTTAGGTGACTAACTCATGAAGCTGACTGAGAGAATGCCAAGAATGTGCAAAGTAGCAAAAGGTGGCTACTTTGAAGAACAGCTGTTATGATTTTATGATGTGATTAAGGCTAGGGTGTGTGTTGCGGGTCACATCACTGTCGAAGTAACGAATCTGAGTTGCAACACGAGGACTCGCTGTACTTTCTCATATCATATACTTACACTCTCTGGACAAAAGTATTGGGACACACCTGTTTATCAGGGTTTGGGCTAGGCCCTTTCCTTCCAGTGAAGGGCAATCTTAAAGCTTCAGGATTCCAAGACATCCTGGACAACATCATCCTTTCAAATTTGTGGACACAGTTTGGGGAAGACCCTTTTCTATTCCAGCATGACTGCGCACAAAGCAAGCTCCATAAAGACATGGCTGGATAAGTTCAGTGTGGATGAACTGACCCCAACCCCATCCAGCAACTTTCGGATGAACTGGAACGGAGATTGTGAGCCAGGTCTTCTCACCCAACATCAGCGTCTGACCTTATAATTGCTCTACAAAATGAATGGGCACAAATTCCCACAGAAACTCCAAAATCTTGTGGAAAGCCTTCCAAGAAGAGTGGAAGCTGTTATAGGGGGGGGGGGAGACCAACTCCATATTAAAGTTTATGTATTTAAATGCAATTTCATTAAAGTCCCTATTGGTGCAAGGGTCCTTTTGTCCATATAGTGTGCATCCGGACCCAAAAGAGTGCACAGGTCAGTAGTGTTTGGATCTCAGGAGCGGTTTGGATCTGTGGCCATGTACTCACTCATCTCAGTTAAACTGCACAGGGAGCCCGTGATCACAGCTGAGTTGAGGGAGGACTCCCGCACTGAGCGTGGGCTGAAAACTCACACTGGAACCACCAACCCCCCTCCAGTCTTGGCTAGCTTTAGAGACAGAGCTTTTTCTGTGGCCAAAACAGCAGCAGCTCTGGTGGGAGGCAGGAGGATAAAACACTGTCCTTTCATGCTCAGCTGTCCATCACAGCACACTAGTTCACTTTGTCAGCTCTTTGTTTTAGTCTTTGATGTTTTTTAATAGCTACCGAAACAGTTGCTTTCTCTCAGGCACCTCACTGCTGGCTCAGACACAGCGATTCCAGCTACAGCAGGACATCAAAAACGTGCAGTACTCTCATTTTACTAAACTCCACTCCCTTTATCAATGTGAGCTTCCTTAATTAAGTCAGAGAACAATAGTTCGGCTAGGTTACAAAGTTCCCAATCTGTTTCACAGCAGGTGCATAAGCAGCACATTTTAAATGGCTATTTCACGTTTCTCACAGGTGCATTAGATGAAAGAAAGAAGGCTAAATAAATACTGTAAGGAACGAAAATGTACCTACAAAAAGTGTTACCAAACATTTTTACCAAAACATCATAGTGACCAGACCATCTCTTTTCCACCCCAAACAATCAAATTGACTTTTTAAAAAGAATGATTTAAAGCCATTTAAAGGGCCCTATAGTTTTTGCATTTTGTTATTTTTACCCTGAATTAACATCTGATATGTTGGGATGGATAAAAAGAATAAATGGTGCAATTTTTTTAAATGATCAAAAACTGTCAATACAAATAACATATTCAGCATTTCACACACTGCACTGCTCAAATGCAAACATGCTAAGATAGGAAACACATATTGCAACACTGTGAGAGCTAAAAATATCACATTTCATCACAAAAATGTATTTTATGGACCAAAAACAGTCCTAATTCACCTCTATTCTTTTGCAACGCTTTCTCTTTTTGAACTAAGTATATTGTTTCATTACTGCACCATTAGGAATAATATGAGTGCATGAACATGTGATTGGCTACCCTACGATCTGCATCTATCCAGGCTGAAACAGATTATCTGAAGCATTGCAGCCATGATGAATAGAAAACTGGCAGTTATCACAGCTTAGTGTCTATATATGGACTGTGGGACTGAAAGACACACTCTAAAAAGCTGCATGTACTAACATTTACCAGTGTCAACGCTTACTTAGCCTTTGTGAATACAGTACAAACCACCACTGGGTTCCTGAACAAGACCCTTAACCCCAAGTTGCTCCAGGGGACTGTCCCCTATAGTTAGGGAATGGAAGATGCTTTGGAAAAAGCATCTGCTAAATGCCATGAATGTAAATGTTATATTTATTCACTTTTATAACCATTTATAATGGTCTTAATAATATCATCTGTATCTTTAAACTTTTGTGTTTTATAATGAGCGTAAGGTTGTTGAGGAAAGTCACGAGCTGAAGGTGATCTGACTGCTGGCAGAATGCTGCATGCAACAGAGGAAATGTGTACTCTTGGCTCTGTATCAGCCAGAAGTTGGCACAGGGGTATAAGTGAGGCCACTCTCTCTGCTGCAGTTGACTTTACGTCCCTTAATGACCGCTCTGCAGAAGCAATTGTGCAGAAAAAATCTGCACAGAGAGCTGAAATAGATCCCAGTGCCACTCTGTTAAAATGACCTCGTCTCTGGGGCCGCAGAGAAATCATGCCGGCGAAATCCACAGAGGATCAGAAAGTTAAGAATTCTCCTCTTGAGTCAGGCTCAATGGTTCATGGGCAAAGACACTTCAGGAGCAGATGAATAATAACTATGTTAGTGAGTTCATGTGTTACGAATGTGTTCCAGGCCCATGAAGGCCATCACATTTTCAGCTCAGTTCTGCACCTTTGGACTAAAGTGTAAATTATAAAGAAGGTATGGGCATTGCAGAAATAGTACTGCAGGTTTGTAGGGCTGTTCCAGATTACACACAAGGCAAACAAAAAACAAATAAATGAGTAATGTTGTATCCATAAGAGTCATTTACGCTGGGGTCACTAGGATCATGGAAAGAGTGGCAGTAGCCTAGTAGGTAAAACACTTAACTGTGAAATCAATGACCACAAGGTTGCATGTTCAAACACTTTCTGCCATTGTGTTCTTGAGCAAGACACTCAGTGTCTCCAGGGGGACTGGCTCTGTAACTAATGACTGTAGGTTGCTCTAGATAACGACATCTGCCAAATAGCACCTTTACCCTTTAACATGTCCATACCACTTTTCGTTGTGCCCCCCACCATGGTTTAACAAATACTAACGCCAACCCCTTGACTGCCACAGCAGAGTCAGCATGTCGGCCAGCATGAGGTTGAGAAGGAGCGCATTAATCAAGGAGGGGCTCTTTGTGAGCATTACTGATCAGGACCCCCATCGCAATAAGGCAGATGATGCAGATGATGCCATTTCTTAAGTCAGTTTGCTGGTCTCCAAGTGCTGGTATGTGCTGTACACAGTATGTGAAGGAACTATGGTGCCGTTTCCCACGCTAATGTTCATTTTTTGCTGTTGCATTAATAAAGCAAAGAATGTTTGCTCAATGCATTTCATTTAGCAATGAGCAGAATAATACCACCTGTTGTATTTATCAATTTAAAAAATACATACATTTTTGAGATAAAGTTATTTTACATGTTTGAGCACCATTTTTCATCTCGCTGCGGCTACCGGTTTCGCAGTTCATGGGGTGAAATATTAAGGTGAAAGGTGATCATGAGTGGTAAGGTTTACAGTAAAGAACTCATATATCCGAATCAGAATCAGAAGACTTTATTTATCCCGGAGGAAACTGTTTGTCCCATCCAAGGTCTACAAATTTGATCGTCCTGTCTAATCGCACTCATAGCCCCAATTCCCTGATGGACAAATAAGACCCTCCAACATCAACAAAAACAAAAAATTAAGAGTAGTGGCCAGGATTTTTCAAACCGAACTCGTGATATGAGAAAACCAGACGCTTCACTAATTGAAGTTTTTACCTTAAAAATAAGCTTTCACTTCATTATTTATGTTAAGAATGTAACATATGGCTTGATTCATGAACGTGGAGAGATGCCATAGAAGAACTACTTCTGGTTCCAATTGAGTGATTAAAAAAAAATACTCCTAACAATAATAATACACTGAACAGTTGGTTAGGGTAACCAAAACGTTTAGTCACTGAATTATTAATCAGCAGATTACCACGCCTAAATGAAAAACACAAAAGCCAGATCGGGACAGATACACAACATTAAAATGAACTAGGGGGCAAAACAAATAGGGACAACAATATCTACACTTGTACATACTGTTAACCTGCAAACAATAAAATAAGTAAATAAATATGTTACAAAATAAATATGTATTTTTTATATATTCTGTATTTCTTTGTATTTTCTGTATATAATATTGTAGATTATATTGTATATTACTGTATATTATATTGTTCAGCATATTGCTTCATTGTCTCTTTACAATCGACCGGAATCAAAATCCTTGCCAATAAACACTATTCTAATTCTGAAGTACAGTAAACCCAGAGTTTCACGCGGATCAGGTGTCGCGGATTCACACATACATGGATTTTTTTTGAGAACCGAACTCATAGTTTTACACAGAAATCCCCACAAAAACTGCAAATATCCTCAACCATTTTTTGCTTTTTGTGGCAATAAATATATATTTTCTGGATGTTTTCACACGAGGGGACTCTGTAGGCAGGTCGTAAGCACTCAGACACTTCAAACTCCACAGTTTGATTGATCTCCAGGAGACCTTTCCAACGAGCCCTCATTTGTATTTTCAGCCTGAGTAGATCAGGGGTTATTCCCCGAAAACCGGTCACCTCGTTACGGTGTCCCAATACTTTTGACCAGCGACCTTCCGAGGTGCATATCTCTGAGCACTAAACTCTGAGTTTAAAATGAAATCAGAGTGTTCTGGGAGCATATTTGCGGGCATATATAGGGTTTAGGCATTTTTTTAAAACCAAAACACAACAACTCACTACACGCGGGTGCTCTTGGAACATAACCCCCATGAAAAACGGGGGTTTACTGTACTACACTATATACAAATAAAACTATTTCCTTATTTATAGAATTCTGAGCAAAAAACAGCACAAACTGTATGACGAGACGATTAGTTGACTTGTTGACTTGAAGGGGACGGCCCTATTGGTTTGTATTCATGTGTTATCACAGAACTCACTTGTTGAGATAGACACGTTTCTCAGTGAACTGGCCGTGCCCGTGGACGGGGTCCTCAAACGGCTCGTTCTGCACCACCTCCACTCCCTCGCCTCGCTCACTCTGCTCATGGCTGTGCTTGCTGATCATGTACAGCTGACCAATCCTGTACTGGAAACACAAGCAAGCACAGATTCAGAACTACGTCGCAAACATCAGAAACAATATGGACACATTATCGATTCTGTGTTTTCAGCATTTCACTACCTCCTACACAATCACTGTAATGTGTATAGACTTTACATTCTCAGTAACAGAATGGTATTTTAAGTCAAGAAGGTGTTTGCCATTTCAACCATATGCACAGTGAAGTGAAACAGCATTCCTTTAGGGCCGGGGTACAACACAAGACTACATAAGTGAGGGCAGGACAGGACTACACAGAGTGCAAAAGGAGATAGAGTGCAGGAAAACACAACAGCAACAATATTATATTACAGAAAAGGACAACATACAGTACAGTCAACAAACTGGTAACAATATTGAACAAATACAGTATTTTATGATGAACACTGTACTATAGCAGCAGAGTAATTAAGTGAATGAAAAATAGCCATCAATAGCAGCAACACAATAGAGAATAGAGAGTATATATTAAATAAAGGGTATTTACAGTGATAGTTGTGGTGTAGGTTTTTGTTTTTAGTGTAACAGTTTAGTGTGGATATGCATTGTGTTTAGGAGAAGGAGGCAGTTCGGTTCAGGAGTGTGTGGAAACGTATTTTGGATCAGATCTGATTGAAGAGTCTGATGGCCTGAGGTAAGAAATGGTTTTCCATTCTGACGCTACAGGCCTGTATGACCCTACAGAATGCCAAACCTAGCAGCCGAAGCAGTGAGATTCATTCCATCTTCAGTTTAACCTTGAAAAGTCCTCCCTCTCCCAGACCTGCAGAGATGTAGCAAGGTTAAATGGGGTTAAGCTGAATAGCTTAACATTATACAAACCATTTTCAGTCGGAGCACAAACTCCTGAAAGGTGAACCTCAGAAATACATACAGTCCAATCAACTTAACAGAGCAGCACCCCTTTAATGTGGTGCTAAAGCAGCTAGAAACCAAGCGTGGCTGAGCCGGGAGGAAGATATCTATCTGAAGTAAACCATTTAAAGCAACACATTATATATATATCTTGGAAATGCTCATTAAAACCAATTTAAAATCGTTTTTTATCCAAGTTTTATTCCAAACAAATCTTGTTTGGACCCATCCTGATCATGATCACCACACATTTCATGTCTGTGCGATTTGCAGCTTGGTATTGCCTTTTCTGATTTTAATATCGCTGTTATTTTTATTATTACTATTATTATCTTTATTATTATCTATACTTGTTGCTATTTTCTGATTACTACTCAAGTCATTTCTTTTAAAAATCACTCTAAATTCCTGGTGTTTGGAAACAAGGACACATTTCAAACAAAACCAGATTCCATTCGTTGCTTCTACTCAGCTTCATGCTCTCTAATAAAGCCGGATAAGAGTTTACGAGTGTCAGGGCCGTACTCTGCTCACCTTCACCTTTTCCATTTGCCGCAGCCTGCTCTTTCAGTGCCAGCTCTTTGTTTGATTAATGAGCTACTGCCCCAATTGTTCCCTCGTAGTAAGCAAACGAAACCGGGGGAAAGAGGCGCGTGAGAAGCAGCACAGACGTTAAAGTGGTGGTGAATAATTCATCGCTCCTCTTTCTCTTTGTGTGTGCTGGACAGAGTTGGAGGAATATGAGTGGAGCACAGGTACAGCGGTGACTACAAGAGAGCCAAATTAAAGGAAAGAGAGAGGATCAACAAGCCTGTTTTGAAATGCAGTCACGTTTGTGGGTGAAAAAAAAAAACTAGGATCAAGAAAAGATGGTGATATACTGGGAGTTATAGTGTCTGTGCCACTATACTGGAATCTATGCAGATTTTTAGAATGACATAATACTTCTAAATAAGAAAAAAGATTAATTAACTATACTGTAGAGCAGTTTTAAAGGAATGTAACAACTAAATAAATGGTAAATTTTCTTTCTGGAAATATGGTTTGTGTTGGCTTTATAGTTTCAGTACTGTGTAAAAGTTCACTTTGTTGTAATTTCAAGGTCAGAAAATGGAACAAAGCAGCCGCTTGGTTCATGAGATATTCCGTTAGTGCAAAGTAACGGTAATATTAATGTCCATATAATGGAGTAATACTGGTATGAATTTGAAAAAAAAAAAAATTGCGATATTAAATGTAATCAATATTGCCCTTCGGCCCTCCAGAGTTTTTCAATAAAATGCTACAGTGTCTGGAGCAGGTATTTCTTTGATTTGTTCTTCGGAGGCAGGCTCTGATGCCAGCAGATTGTCAAAGCTGAGTGCTGCTCTGTTGTCCTGAGAGGGCCTGTGTTTTAAGGCCATGGAGTTACATAACAACAAAGACTAAGTGCTGCTGTTCAGCTTTACTCTGAGTGCTCTCCAGAGCCACTCTGATTGTGATGGGGAAAGTAAACTGTGGCTTTGTTGATTCTGAGAAACCTCTCTCTCTTTCTCTCTGTCTCTCTCATCTCTAATCATAAATAAAGAGAAATTGGACAAATCTAACTGAGCAGAGAAGGTACAGTATAGAATCTCACAGTTGGGAGAAAGCCTTAAACCTCTAAGTGCCCATACCACAGAAAACTGAATTTTCTTTTATTCCTTAAGTAAAAAAAAACTCTAATGTATCCAAATGTTCCTGTCCACACAGACTCCATATGCAAACTAAGCTGCAAAAACTGCTTGTTGGTTTTTTAAAACAAATCTGGAGATTTACAAAAACAAAGCCTTTTTCATTCTAAGAGATGAATAAAAGTTGGAAAATGGTCCTGTAAGAATGAATTCTGACTGTTTTGGTAAATAATGTCTCCCAAATACTAAAATGAAAAAACAGGAAAAACATGGGAAATGGGTCTTCTAATGTAAATGAAAAGGTTTTGCAAAAGTCATTTTGATCCATTATTACAGGTTCATTCATCATAAAACCTAATGTAAAGGGCAGCTGGTGCTTTCAAATGGGGGTAACAGCAAAAACAGACATAAAAGTTAAAGGGTTTTCCTTGCAACAATATAATCAAGCGTCTTGATGTCAGTATTGGTATTAAAGTGTTGAAGCACAGCTCCAGCTGAGAGCTCCACTACAACGCTATGTGAAGAGCAGTAGCTCTATGATCTGACATTTTACAGCTTAAAACTGCTGAGACACATGTTTTATGCTACAAAGAAAATGTATTACTGACATGCTTCCAGTTTTCCCTTTCTGAAGTATACTAACCACACTGTTTTAAAAGCCATCTAGCCCGGCATTCAGAAGGAGAATCAATACGGGAACACCTTGTAGAATAACAACCTCCTTAAAAATGCCACCCAGTTTCACTTTCCGCCTCAATGAACGACCCTTGCTCGTTTCGATCCTCGCTTTTCAGTGGCGGTCAGTGCTCTTCAATGAAACATTAGCTAAAAGAGTTAATGGTGCACTCATTACAGGCACGCTGAAGGCAAAGACAGCGCAAGAACTGTGATACGGTAGCGGCTCGCTGTTTTGATCGAGCCCTGCTCACTCATAATCTAACATCTTACAATCAGCAGTTACAGCAACTAGAAGAAGAGAGAGCGAAATGTTTTCTCCATTATCAGTTATACCTCTGGGTATTTCCAAATTGGGTTGTTCCTCAAACAGAATTCTGTTGTGATGTCTCCATCTGTGATAACAGAGCCATAGGTTATGTTTGCAAGATGGCAGACCTAAGTTTCATTTCATCTTCGGACACGAAAAAAGCCTGCAGCCCCACTTAACTCCACCTTCAGCTTCTAGTCATCCTCTTGGCCCCCCTGAAAAACCTCAACAGAGATCATTCAGAAGGTCGTTTCAGAGCTTCATAATGAACACTCATATTCACTGGATTAAAATAACTACACTCTAGTCACTTTAAGGGGTATACCCTCACCCACTATTGCTCAGTTTTTGACCACAAGAAGCTGTTGATCGAATGTTATGTAGATGCTGGAGCATTCTCAATGCAGCAGTGAGACAGTAGTGCCATGGTCGTGTCTACTGAAGAAAAGCTAGAGGATAACTGAATGAAAGAGTCCTTAGACCAGTGGATCTCAAAAAGGAGGCCACAAGGGGGCGCTATAGGTTGGAAGAAAACTTACTGAAATTGTAAACATTTTGGATTTTGATAGGTAATAAACTTGAATGAAATAAAATATAGAGGCCACCCAAACGTTATTCAAGGGCATCCAGCATCCACTTAAATAACGGCATGTCTCGTTTATATATATTTATATTGCATTATAAAGTAGGCCAAATTATTAAGAACAAAACTGAGCTGAAACCAGTTCCATAACTGTACACTGTAAAGCATATGCTGAAATATCTTGTAGGCAAAACCTTTGGCTATTGCTAGAAAATGGAAGGCTTCAGTGCTCACCATGGTCAAGAATGGCCTACTTTAAAACAAAGGGGCCATGTGACTGACAAAACAACCAAACAAAAATGTAAGTATTTCTGCTAAGGTGGAATTCTAATAGATACAGAAAGCAATATCACAGAATGGACAGACCATGCTTTACTGTCTTTCATAGTTTGAAACTATAAACCCACTCTGTTAAGGGCCTATGGTGGCACCTACCATAGAATATTAATTTTGTATAAATATATTCTTAAACAAAAACAACAGAGAAATGGGCAAGTAAGCTTTAGAAACACATTTCAGAAACACATTTCATTATTAGTGTATTGCAGAGAAGAGCTAAAAGATAAAAAGAAAAGACTGTATTAGCCACCCCAGAGGCTGGGGAGGAAAAATTCTACCAAATGCGCACGTACTCATCATAGTATACCGATATGATATAATTAAAAGACAAAGGCAGCCCGCCACATCACTATTCTAACACAATGCAATGCGCAAAGGTTTCTGTGACCATGGAGACCATAAAAAACTCAAATGTAATTGTCAAGAACAATTATGCGCTACCCGCCACTTTTATATGGAGCTCAGCTGTGTGCATATGTAATGTATCCATTTTTAATCCTCAAGATTGTCTTCGGAACAGTGAAACCAGCAGCAAGTCTTGGTATGAGGCACATATTTTCACTAGATTCAAACATTAAAGTATGTGTGGTAGGAATGAGAGAGTTACTTCAATAATAGCCTATACTGCAGTTTGAAAATGGAATAATACAAATAATACAAATCCTGGATGATATTAATCTTTTTGAAAAATTCACACTGGAAGTAACCAGTTTATTTATTCTTAAGATCTATGTAAACATTTTTTGTATCTTTTTTTCTTAATGTGTCTTAATGTGAGCTCATATTTTTCTGAGGATTGTCAATTACTTTAAAAACAGCAAAAGATACTAGAATAATAGCGGTCTCAGAGATGAGAATTCTGATGGTAATATCCAATATTTTCCACATTCAACTCCGTCAGTGTCCACTAACTTGAACACTTACAGCACCAGAAAAAAATATGCTTTTGTTCCACAGCAAAAAAGTTCAGTTTCTTTTTTTTAGGTGCAAGTATTGAACTGAACAGCTTTGCCTTAGTTTTTAAGAACTGCTGACAATATTTCTCCTCATTTCCGAATCAAAATGTTATTTTTGACCACACATCAAAATAAGAGTGTTTACAAAACTTTAATAATTCCAAGAAAACAAATCTTGTTCACTCGTAAACAAAATGGCAATAATTACCTTTGATGTACTTCTAGTAGTGTTTTGCCATCCAACTGGTGTCATTGTGAGAGGAGAGTGTTGATTACAGCAGTGTTTTTATACTTTTCCTCATTAAATAAGAT
>JBBPCY010000035.1:11085964-11110854 GCA_037974405.1 Brachyalestes nurse
AAACTTGTGGGAGGGCTCTTTGAAACCCTAAGACCCTCAGCTATTGGTCAAAGAAAAGAAACTGACGTGAAAATCCTCCTATTACGGCGAAAAACGTATGTTTCTGGGCGGGAACTGTACATGGGAAGGAGTTATACGGGAAGGGATTCACCCTTCTCACACCACAACACGGGTTTGTGGAACTGAGTATCGCAAATTCAGTTTTGTATTGTAGATCGTTACAGCCCTGTGTAGAAGCCATGCTCCTTTCACCTTCTTCTTTTTTTTTGCTTCCAGAATTTGCTGGTATTTGGCTGAATCCATTCTTTCCTCAAGCATTGAGATGTTCCCCGTGCCAATGGCTGCAGCACAAGCCCAAAGCATGATCGATCCACAGGACTTGTTACCAAAATACAGCAGGTTTGTTTGGAGGTCCCTTTGCAAATATCTGGTGCGAATTTTGCAGTGTGGACACAGGAAAGGTCTTCTTCTGGTGACTCTTCCATGAAGGTCGTATTTACACACCTGTAGCTGCACCACCACTCCAGAGGCTGGTTAATTTTTCTGTCTTTAGAAGATAAATAGATAGATGCTTTATTGTCATTGTGTCAGTACAATGAGATGACGTTTGGAGTCCCGCAGTAAAGATTTAGAAATATAAAAATTAAAAATATAAAAATAAAATTTTAAATTACAAAAGTCGTAGGTGTAGAATAGAGTTAAATACAACTAAAGAGACATTATGTGCATACTTATATACAGTAGAGATAAGGGTTGCAACAGGAGTTCTATAATAATGTACAAATGGAATATTGCACTAGACTATGAATATCAAAACATAAGTATTTATTGCACATATTGCACAGTATATTATATATACTGTACACACATGCATACATATATTTACACATACATATATACATATACACATACATACATATACATATATACACATATATACACCCACATACATGTGAGCGACATGGAACCGTGCCTGAAGCGCAACAAATGTTAAATTGTCATCATATGGCAAAACGGAAGTTACCCCTGGTTTGTTTTGATGCTCGAGGTGCTGAGCCATGTTGTGTTCCTATGTCAAATTATTGTAATTTTTAAAAATATGTAATAATAATAACAGCTGCTACTGGTTTGAAAACTGGTATCACATGCAGATGAACATGAAGACGAAAAATGAACACATTTCCTTTATTTTAGAAACAACAATAACAAAAAGATCTTTGAACCCGGGAGAACTTTCGGGATAGTCTCCAGCCACAAGTGGGTGGGAAAAACCCGCAGAGGGAGGGGCTCCGGAGAGCAGCCGAGAGCAGCGGCGGTGTGCTGAGTGAAAGAGCAGCAAATGGCGAGTGTGTAGGAGAACAAAGACCGGTTTTAGATTGTTTAACATCATTTTTATTTGTTGAAATCAGCTTGACCTCCACCATTCCCACTATCTGCCATCTCTTAATTACATTATGAAGTGAGAAAGCGGCTACCTGAACACGCATTGCTCTCTTTTTATTACCTTTTCCTCCTTTGTGGCATAAATTATCTTCATTTCCAGAGTGCTCGGCAACTGCTTAGAGAATTCCATGGCTGCTGATTGTTAGGAGAGGTTTGGGGAGTATTTATAATGGTTTAAAAATCTTTCCTAACGATAGCACAAGCCACAATCCTAACCGGGTAAATAAGGTCTGAGATCTTGGTTAAAGATATCCGAGAGCTCTTGGGGTGCCCAAGCTTTCACAAGGTGCTCCTTTGCTGTTTACATTCTAAAACTGCACAAAACAAACAGGATACACTCTTCTTGCTTAAAATGTTGAAAAGAACATTTTATCCTCCACTTAATACCTTTCAGGTCATTCTCAGTTGGAGATCAGTCCATCTTCAGCTCACTTAACTATTCACAAAAATTTTGCCCAGGCATGGCAAAACAGACTATGTTCTACATTTTACCTACAATATGTAATAACATATTTTAATATGTTATGCAACATGTATATATCTTCATTGCATCAATTAACTGGAAGTACTTCCTGGAACTTACAGTAGTTCATGTCATTTGTTGCAATGCATTATACATTATGCATATTTTATATTTATGATTAATTGTGAAGACAAATGAGAAGTGTTCATTTTTATTTGTTTTTATTTATGTCCTGTTATTTTATTTATTTCAAGCATTATACGTTATGCATGTTTTATATTTATAATGCATTGTAAATACATTTATTTATTTATTTATTTTTTTTTTTCAATTTTAACTGTAGACAAACATAGCCAAAGCACATATGCTGAGCTCTACAAGATAATAAATGCAGACTTGCTATTTCAGCGTCCACTAATCCATCTGAATATACCGAATCGATCTCGCTCCATCTTTCAAGCTTTGGGCCTGGTTTTTGATTTTAGAGAATGTTAATATCCAAGTAAGCTCAGAGATATCTTCTTTGGTGGTAGCCAGTGTTGGGGAGTAACGGAATACATGTACAGGCGTTACGTAATTAGTATACAAATGATGAGTAACTGTATTCTGTTACAGTTACTGTTTAAATAGGTGATAATTAGATTACAGTTACTTTGTTGAAATAAATGGGTTACTCTGCGGTATTTTCCTGTTTCATATGTTAGGCTATCCCGTCAGCCGAAATATTGGGGACCATAAGCGCAATTAGTTTAAGCCGCTCTCCTCAGGTACGGCGAGCCAGCTGAATATCTTTAGGCCTGATGGTGACTCTCTTGGCATGGATGGCACACAGGTTTGTGTCCTCGAACAGACCCACCAAGTTTAAGCCTCGCTGAACAGACCCACCAAGTTGAGCCTCGCTGGCTTCCTGATGGCAGAGCTCTGGAAGCGAAGGTCAGTCTTGAAATCCTGAGCGATCTCACACACCAGGCACTGGAAGGGCAGCTTGAGCATCTGCAGCTCCGTGGATTTTTGGTAACGGTGGATCTCTCTCAGAGTCACGGTGCCGGGTAAAAACATAAAAACATGCCAGACAGAGCGGCGTCCCCATAACCTAGCAACCAATAAATAAAGAAATGGTTAAGACAGGGCTTTTTTTATTATCTTTAAGCAGACAAAACATCTTATGTTAACATACTCAAGTCTTTGCTCCTCTACAGTAAATATCCAGTAAATATATTGTCTATTCAGGGAGATTTGGGCTTAACAGCCAATTGGTAGAGAAAAACAAACAAGAATTTGCAGGATGTGATTGCTACATTCATGTAGTTGTAAAAAGCATCACAATATATAATAATCCAAAGTACAGTAATCCTTCAGCTCTCGCAGATTCAGTCACATGCGGATTTTTTTCTGAGAACCAAACTCTCCACAATACGCGGAAATCTCCACAAAATAATGCTGAAACTGCAAATATTCTCGCAATTTTTTTTGTTGCTTTTTTCGTGCCAATATGGTTTTTATGCCATGTTAGTTCTAGCCATGCTGAATTAAAATCTCTCTATCTCTCTTTCTGTCGCTCTCTCTCTTTCTGTCTCTCTCTCTCTCTCTCTTACTCTCTCTCTCTCTCTCTGTTCTGGGAAAATCCAGAACGGCCGCTCCGTCGCGCTGAATCACTCTCACCCTTTACCGTCCCTAAGCACACTGACTACGCCAACCACCATACCACCATACTACCATAACTGAGTTTCATAAAATCAGGAACTTAAATAAAGAAACGCACATTCGCACACACTTGGATTCAGGTAAGTATAAGTGTAACTAATCACTCTCACCCTTTACTGTCCCTAAGCGCGCTGAATAAACCACCATTACTGAAGTTTCATAAACACTTGTGAAACACACGCACACACACAAGCACATACACACACACCAGTCGTTAACCACCCCCCTTCGTTGCAGGCCTGTGTTGTGGCTTGTGTTCGTAGCGACCTGGGCGCTATCTGGATTCACTCAGTCTAGACTCTCAAAGGGTTCTCTGGTTCGTCCAGTCCTGGTGCTCCTTGCTGTTAACGAGGAGATAACTAAAGCTCAGGCTGACTAAACTTTCCAGTACTTTTTCCGTCCGTCCGTCCGTCCTCGTGCAGAGTCAAAACAGTTCCTCCCCTTGAGACTTCTCTCCACTCCCCTTCGACCAATCGCCTGTTGCTATTGTCCTTATAGGGGGCGGAACTTAACACAAATGAACCAATGAAAATAACAACCTAACTTGTTGGTTAAAACCACGTTTTGCCCATGTGCGTCCCCATCTAACTTTACTCCCAATACGGCAGTCTTAAAGGGCAAGCACACATAAACACATAATTTGAAAATACACATTCAAACAAACAGAACCCCCAAAACCCCCAACTTCCTAGAATAATATTCTAATGTGTTACGCATATTTCGGCGGGGAAAGCACTCACACACTTCAAACTCCACAGTTCGGTAGATCTCCAGAAAACCTTTCCAACGAGCCCTCATTTGTATTTTTAGCCCGAGTAGATCAGGTTTTATTGTCCTCGAAAACCCAATACTTTTGTCACGCAACCTTCCGAGTTGCATATCTCGGCAGGGAATTTAAATTAAAAGATGGGTTTACCTTGAAAAGAGGCGAATACGGGTTTGCCTTTACATTTTCTTTAAGGGTAATACATTAAACTGAGTCTAAAATGAAATCTGGGAGCATGTTTGCAGGCATATTTAGGGTTTACCCTATAAAATAGGCAGTTTTAGGCCTATTTTTTTTTTTACCAAAACACAACATGGTTTTTCCACTATATGCGGGTGCTCTTGGAACGTAACCCCCGCGAAAAGCGAGGGTTTACTGTATTCAGAATACGTTACTCACATTGAGTAAGTTAACGGTATACATTACTAACTACATTTTGGTGCATGTATTCTGTAATCTGTAGTGGAATACAGTTTAAAAGTAACCTTCCCAACAATCTTGGTTCGCATTAGAGAGGAAGACAGCCTTCATAACCCTGACCGTTCATTACGAGACCTTGGTAATGTCCTTCGGCCTGTGCAATAGTCATGCTGCATTCCAGCAATTCATCAATGATGTGCTGCAGGACTTGCTGGGTCATTGGGCATTCGTGTATCTGGATGACATCTTGATATATTCCAAGAGCACTGATCAACACGTGAAGCACATTTCCTGGGTTTTGTGATAACCCCTAAGGTAGTGGCAATGGATCCTCAGAAACTGATCCTCAGAAACTGACGATTCATCTGATTAGTATCCAGCAAGCGAACCAGATGAATCAGAGACAGGCATGGTGGGCACTGCTTTTTTAACAGCTTAATTTCCATCTGTTATACCGTCCAGGGTCAAAGGATATCAAGGCCGATGCCCAGACACTCCCCCTGGATGGCTCTTTGTCACCACCACCTTGAGGACAGACATTCTGCAGTGGGGACATGATTCTGTCCTTTCCGAACATCCTGGAGTACCTCAAGTTTCATCAAAAGGGCGTTTTGGTGGCCTACTATAGGTGAAGATATCCAGTATTATGTCCAGGCATGCGCAATGTACGCCAGGTCCAAGTCATCAAATCAACCTTCGTCAGGGGATCTCTCACCTCTCCCAGTTCCCCGGTGTCACTGGTTGCACATTGTGCTGGATTTTGTTAGATCTGCATAATCTACGTGGCTGTGCAGTTTCAAGCTCTCCCCTTATCAGCTGCATGAGAAGCTGATCAAGAATTGAGATGTTTGACCTCAGCTGCTACTCAATGGAAACAGTGGGGTGACTGATATCAGTTCCTAAAAACCGTCAATTATTGTGACACACCGTTGGGCAGAAAATCATAAAATTAATTCCCAGGAGAATTAAAAAAGGAGGCCTTAAAATTGTCTGTTCATCATGAATTGTTAAAGTACCAATAGTAAATGTAACTGAGTGAGTGAGAGTGAGTTGGGTGTGAGATTGAGTGAGTGAGTGAGAGCAAATAAGTTTGAGTGTGACAGTGAGAGGGTCTAAATGAGAATGAGAAAGTGCGAGAATGTGACAGAGAGTGTGTGTGAGAGTGTGACTGAGGGTGAGAGAGTTCTCCTCACATCAGCCATGGTCAAGCAGAGAACCCGGTCATTGTGGAGCAAGGCAGTTTTCCTTGTTGCCATGTGCTTCAAACGTAGAAGTGTGCGTAGAAGTGGATTCAGTGTATCTGGAAGGGAAGCCTCACCATCACAGGCAGATGAAGATGTCCTGTGATGGCTTAGATGTCCTGCCATTTGCACCGTACCAAACCTCACATGAACCCTCAACACCAACTCCACTCCAAAGAAAGCCCAGCAGGAGACTGACGAGAGCACACCTTCCTCAATCCCTGCCAAATTCTGCAAAGAGACCATATGGAGCATCAGAGCATTTTTTCAGAGCCTTGTTCCCCTCACAGATGACAGTGATGACATCTTCACTCTGTCACAGGCATCTACACCACATGCTCACCCCTCCATACCCTCTTCTTCCTCCAGCTGTCTGGTTTGCATAGTTTTTATACCATATGGGCCTTCACTGCCAGGATGGGAAACAATTGCTTCCCCCAGGCCATCACACTTCTAAATCAGAACACAATCAAAAACTGTACTTCACACTCAAATGCACAACTTAACTTATCTACAATATTCTAAATACCAAATACACACAAACTGTTCCACGACAAACAAAACTTCCACCTATAATAACACTGCAAAAACCATCAATTTGTTACATACTATTAATTAATTTATAGCCCATTGCCACTATTTTTGAACAATTATTTATTGGTTTTCTTTTTTTTTCTGCATTTCTAGACACTTAACGACTCTGCTCCTAGATTTGTTGCTGTCATAATACTGTATTCATTCGCACTAGCACTGTCACTACTTTTGTCAGCAACACTTTTGTCAGCAACGCTGTCCTGTCCTGCTAAATTGCACTTTTTGCTCTCTTGTTTTTTAAGAGACTTTTGCACTCTGTATACTCTTATCCTGCCTTCACTTTGTAGTCTTCTGATTTGGTTTTTGTACTTTTGTCACGTTTTCCCAGTCTCCAGGCACGAATGGCAGGCACACACGTACCAAGGATAATCAAAGTGCTCCATGTCTTTATTTCTTAACAAAACTAAACAAAAGAGGCATGAGAGCCTAACTCAAGAACTCTGGCTTGTAAACAAAAGGAAACAGGCATAAACAAGTCTTAAGGTGATGGTTGACCCACAACACAGGTCAGTCATAAACCCAACTAAATACAAAATCCCACAAACCCAACAACCAATAAACAAATACAAGCACTTAACAACAACACAAGACAGCTAAAACTAATGACACACAAAACTAAAACATCACACAGAGTGCCCACAACAGAAAAAAAACAGCCTCTAGTGGTCACCTACCATTATAATCCCCAGCCCTGACAGTACCCCCCTCCTAGAACACCCCACCGGTGTGCAAACAGACCCTCACAACACCCCAAAGGCGGAGGCGGGGATGGTGGCGACAAAGGGCAGCGTCCCTTGAGCCCCACCCGACCGCCTATACTTGGATGACCTTCTGGCTGGTGTTCCGCATGGCCAGGGCGTTCCGGGTGGGTTTCATGGGACGCTCCCCATTGAGAGTCCCAGTTGTAACTCTTGGAGCCCCCTACCATTCACCATCCACGGGGGCAGAGCCCCCTACCTGGAGCCCTTCACCGTCTTTGGGGGCAGAATGCCCTACAAGGAGCCCCACATTGTCCTTTGGGGTGGAGCTCCATCCGGAGGTCCCTTCTGGCCCGCTATCAGAAGCCCCTCCTTGCCCTGGTGTTCAAGGCCTCCTCCAGGAAGCCCCTCAGCAGCAAGGCCATCACTGGTCTTGAGGGCGGAGCCCTCTACTGGAAGCTCCTCTCTGCCTTCAGGGAAGCAACCCTTTATCAGGACCTCCCCTTCATTCTCCTGGTCAAATTTAAGACTGATGTTTTTTGATCAGAATAAACAATATAACATTACTTTTTTCAACCCACATGCAGAGTGACTTCTATGGTGTTGCAGGCTTTCTTTGTTTGCTCCCTTCTTTCCTCTTATCTCTCAAATAGGCCCTAGAGGTGCCACTAAAGGTGGTTCATCTGTCTTTTTCTGAATTACTGCTGGTGGCTCGTCCATGCTGTTTTAAATGATGCGGCTTGTCTGTGCCTTGTCTGCTGCTATTGACAGCTCATTCATGCCAGGCCTTAGAGAGAAAACTGGAGAGAAGGGAAAATAAATCTCCAAGTTGATGGAATCATGGAAGGGGACAGGTCCTCATCCCCTCATTGTAAAAATCAACAACTGGCCTAACAAACTGTTTAATAACTATTTAACAGGTTATTAGACAAGTAACATTTTTGAGGTTATTTTACCCCTAAAATGATTACATTCTGAGGTGGAAAAGTTATGGCCTGAAGTCGAAGCAGCTCCTCCAGCTGACATTTTTGGATGGTGTCTTGCCTTCTCTGCTTTGCCTGAGTAAATTACTACAGCAGCTTGATGTCTGTCTTAGTGAGTGACACATGCCTTGATGTTATCTCAGCAGTCTTCTGTGTAGTTTGCTTTTAAATAAGAAAAAACAGCATCTACCATATAAGCTTAAAGACTAGCTTGAATACAGAATGTTTGAATACAGAGTGTTATTGCTAGGCAGAGCAATGCACTTTGATTAAAGGTTTTTTCTAGTAATATGTATTAATTTGGCCCGTAACCATTCAAGGCAAATGTGTAAGATGACTGTTAACACCGCTAGTGTAAATAAATTATTCTAAGTTTTCCAGTAAGTTGTACAGCTTGTTATGCTAGACAGCTAGCAACTGGAGGTTGAAATGTTAAATGTGGGGTGAACATGAATTAAGGCAGTTAAACATTTAACATTTAAGTTGATATGCAAGTCTTTTATTTGTTTCTAATTAAATGAAAAATTCCTCACCTCTATTTAAATAGTAGCTATTAGCCATTGATGTTGTTGAGTAGCTAACCAGCAAATAGCATCGAGATTTTACATTTGACTAGATAAAATGTAGCCTGGAAACATTGAATATTGTAACTTCAAGTCATTCTCTGTTTTTTTTTTCATTACAAGGAACACAGTAGCCGTTCAAATTACGCACATTTATCTCTTCTAAACAAGGCCAGCATGGCGGTTTAGGTAGAACCTGGGTTAACTCATTTAATGCTATGAAAGAACATTCATCCAAATTTAACAACTTGATCAAAAAAAGATAATGAATGCTGTCAGCTGTGCAAATTCACACTTTCACTCCCTCACTTTTTACTCATTGTTTTACTCACACACTTGCAATCTCATTTTAATTTGAATGCAATACTCTCCACATGGGATACTCCCTGCCATCCCGGAGGCCACCAAATCCCTGTGCTACTCATTAACACTGAAACTCTGCCAGTATTGCAATTATTCTTCAGGGTGACATAATCCTGGATTACCTTATGCTCTTTATCTTTTATTTGGCCTGGTTTGTTCTCTCCACCTAGACTACCCCAAATCTGGTCTGTTCACAACAACACATATAGGGGTTGTTTGCTGCTTTTCATAAATACCCTTTTAACTATCTACTATTATGGAAACAATAATGAATAAATGATCATTTATGCATTATAATCATAGAACATGTAAGCAACTTTAGAGTTTATACAGAAGGTGCTCTTGGGGCTAGGCGTCATGTCTGCACATCTGACTGGTGTGTAAAACCTAACCATGAAAAAACTGTAAGAACAGGAATACACTATTATGAGGGTATGAACCCAAATGTAATATATGAGTTTCTTTGTGGTGTTGAAGTTTTGCTTAAAGCTTCGAAAGACTTTTGCAAGTGCTGATGGTTTGCAAGGTTGTACTGCTGTCATTTACCTAATATTGCCACATGACAGAATTTCACAAGCTGCAGAAAAGGCCTCTGGTAGGGGCAGTGTTTAGTAGGGGTTGTGGGTTCAAATCCCAGGGCTGCTAGTGGCACCACGTAGGTACCCTTAAGCAAGGTACTGTCCCCACATGACTATTAGGGTCCACTTTACATTAATACAGCATGCATTTAAGTAAAATATTAGAAATCAAATATAATAAACAGGTATATGAGATAATTTATTTTCAAGCACTCCCCCATCACTGAATTGCAATTCCTGATACTGACAAAAAGTAAGGTAATATCTCAGCAACTGTTTGATTGATTGACTCCAAACTTAGTGCATAGATTTGGAACTTTTTCTTGAGGTGGTGAATGATGTCATTTGACTAGTGAGGGAAAAAAACAAGAAAAATCAGAATCAAAGGGTAGTGTGGCAAATACTGCAGATGTAATAAACAGTAATTGCATTTGTTTCTAAAGTAGACATTATGATGAATAAATTGCTATAGTGGCTTGATGTATAAAACGTGACACAAAAGGCCACTATTAATTATGACAAAAAGCATGTGTATTGTAGTTTTTGAAAAAATAATTTGTGAAATATTTCAAAGAAAAAAATCCAGCTTTATGGGTTATCAGGTTATCAGGATCCAGCTTATCAGGATAGGTGTATACACGGTCATAATAAACCTGCATGTGAAATTGCTATAAAAAGACAGATTTTGGTATGTAATGATGACAATTCACTGACAATAGTGGTTTTACACAACACAGTTTCCAGTATTTTTCAGTTATTTCCCCTGTTCCTTTGTTCCACACTTTTACAATGTGGATTTCCTCCTTTAAGCTATATCCCTGATTCTTACTGACCATCTGGCCAGCCAGTGTCTTTGTGACCCTTGACTGACAAGACTTCTTGAGATGTTTTCGGGTGTCATTGAAGTTGGCGGGTGTCATTGAAGAAGCTAGTTTTTAACTTTATTGGCCGGGAACATCCTGAAACTCAGGCTCTCTCAGCCTAGTTTAAAAAGGTCAATGGCCATATGGTCTTTGTCATACCTAACAGAATTCTTTCTCACTACCTTAAAGAGGTCTATATTAAACTTAATGGAAGCAGAAACATACTAAATAAAACCCAATATTTATCACTTAAATCTTCATCACCTTCTCCTGACAGAATGACTGAGCCAACAGCTCAGTCCCCATCAGAGTTTGTTTCGCTCTGTGACACTGTTGCAAGGCAGGTGGCCAAAGTCAATGAGCTGAAGCGAGAGGTCACAAGCTTACGCCTCACTTTCCAAGAGCACCTATTGGCTTGTGGAGAGCTAGTCCAGTTCCGGCAAGAGCTCATGTCTCTCCAGGACGCCTATCAAGAGCTAGCCACCCCCTCTTTGTCCCCTTTCTGAAACCCAAATCACTCTCCCAGACAAATGGTTAGATGGGAAGTGTGAAGTGTTGTTGTGTTTGAGTTTCAGCCCACCAGGTACTCCACGGATCAGAAGAGGATTTCACTTCTTGTCTCGGCAGCAGAGTGGGCCACGGCTGCCCTCTGATCAGACTCCGACACAGCACACACTTATCAGCAATTCATCCACCAACTCAAGGCATCTTTTCACCATCCAGACAGTAAGGTGGTGACTGACTCCCACATGTACCATCTGCAGCAGGGAGACAGTTACATAACCCGTTACACCGTGGAGTTTAGGACCCTGTTGGTGCAAACCGCCTGGGGAGACTCTACCCTCTGGACGGCCTTCTACAAGGGACTGGCTCTCAGTTTGAGCTTGTGCCTGAGGCCAGACCCTCGTATGCTGCCACCACCCACCAGCCCTCGACCACCTCTTCCACCTCCACCTGCACCCATCAGTTCCCTGCCTCATCCTGTGGACCACTCAGAAGCTGGGGAACCCATGCAGGGCATGCCTCTCTGACTGCTAAAAAAAGGGAACGTAGGTATTGCGAGGGCTCTCTCCTAAGGATCATCGCGTGGTATGCCCCTTACATTTGGGAAACAGTCAAACCAGGTGAAGGGAGAGAGCAGCTCACCTGGTTCCATCACTATCACCATCACCTCTGGCATCCCGACCGTTTCCCATCTGACGGGAACACCTTGGACACCCCTGGCTCCTTAAGCATGACCCCCCTCATCTCCTGGACCCAGAGTTGTATCATCCAGTGGAGGCTGACCTGTCAGGAGCATTTCTGCTGAGGTCGCTACTCCCATGACCCGGTTAAGCGGCAGCTCCCTCCATACATGGATAAAATTCAGGCAGTTCAGGAATCAGGCAAAACAGTGGATCAGGAAAAACATTAACAGAATGAACGAAGACATGAGCATGGTGGACACCGAGAAGAACATTACAAAAAGCCAAGAAATAAAAATATGGTTACATAAGCAGTTGGCAAACACATGACAAAAGCAAAATTACCTTAGACACCATAAAGGACCACCCTACATTATGCCAACTACTTTATTTACATGGTCCAGTCATTATGCTCTATCCACAGGACAGTCTGAACTGCAGTATCGAACCTACAAGACAATGTAGCATGTTAGGTACTTTGCTTGTATATAAAACAATCAGAGAATTAGCTTCACCCCAAGCATGTTTCTTGCGATCAGCTGATTTTAAACCTTGAAATTGTTGCCAAAGCACTTGCCTATAAACATAGCAAGAGGCACATAGCTTTAACACTTACACAAGCTGAGCCATACACGAAACACCTAGTTCAAATTTCAAGTTTATTTATTTATATAGCACATTATCATACACAGAAGGTCTTTCAATGAGCTTTACAGAAATGGAAAATCAAATAGAGATAAATATAATGAGAGGGATAAAAGAAGTAAAAGAATACATAAAAGAACATTAAAAGTGCAGTAAAAGTGCAAATATTTAAAAGAGGGCAGAGGAGAATAGTGCTGTCTTTAGCAGCGATTTTAAAGCTACAGTTGGTGCAGATCTGATAGTAATGGACAACTTGTTCCAGCAACGAGCTACATGACTACATACCATTTCACCATGTCTAGTTTCAGATCTGCTGACCACTAACTGTCCAGCTCCTGCAGATCTAAGAGACCTACCAGGAATATTTACTTCAAGCATATCAGAGATGTACGTAGGACCCAAACCATTGAGTGACTTGTAGACAATGAGTAATGTTTTTAAGTCAATTCTGTACCAAACTGGGAGCCAGTGCAGGGACCTCTTGGTTTTAGTTAGAACTCTGGCAGCAGCATTTTGAATTAGTTGGAGCTCTAATGGACTTGTTGGAAATCCCACACGGCATGTACCTGCATAAAATTATATGAACCACCTTCAAAAACAAAGGGCCAAGCAATGTGGGGGAGAGAGAGAACAAACTAAACAGGTAAATGAACTTTTTAACAACTAGCTAGTTTTGGCTTGTATTAATTGTATTAATCACCAATGACAGTGAAACCACATCTCTTCAATGTAAGCTTGCACAATAAACCAAAATGGGAGTGGCAAACTAGGAGGAAATAATAAAGATTATTGGTAATTAACTGGTAATTGTGTGAAAATATATTGACAAAAAATGATAAATGTTATTAGAAATTAACTTTTTTATGCACATATGACTTAACACAGTTTACCAGGTTCCCAGATATATGAGATTTGCTGTCTTGCCTATAGAGGTTTGTGTTTTGAAAGTGTGCTTCTAATGATGACGTAAACATAGGTAACTATAAAAGTACCTGGTCTCTACTGAAATTCTACTCCAGGTGCAAAAGGTACTGTGACTTGAGTACTTTGAATGAGATATTTATATACTGCATTTCTACTTCATGTGTTTTACTAGATTTATCATTTATCAATTATCAATTTATCATTTATCATTCATATATTATAATATAATATTATATATTACATGTGTAATCAAATCTCTAATCTCTAATCTCTTTTGATGATTTGTTCTAACCTTCATTCTATAACTATTCTTTCTTACAGTCTATATAATACCAGTTTATAAAGCTGACATGTCTTCTGCAGTGTCCCTTGACAATTCAACATTTATTCGCCCCTCAACATTTTACATCAATGGATTTTACAATATGCCACATACAAAATATTATTACATATTTATGTGTTTTGTGTATGCTGTGACTGTTTTAGGGAATTCTTTTATAATGGGCACTATTTACCTGGCACGCACTCTCCACACAGCAAAGTATATAGCTGTCTTCAGCTTGGCTCTGTCTGATCTATGTGGAAGTTCTGCTCTTGTTCCAAAGTATACCGAAATGTTTCTGTCTGAGAACCAGTACATATCTTATGCAGACTGTCTGACAAACATGTTTTTTGTTTTTCTCTTTATGACTCTGCAGTCCCTCACTCTGCTGACTTTGGCCTTTGACAGAGTAATTGCTATATGCCTTCCTCTCAGGTATCATGCTATTATCACCAAAACCACAATGACTCTGATTATTGGTGTTATGTGGGTTTTCTCTGTGTTTATCATTACCATCCTTGTAGCTCTGATTACCAGGTTGTCTTTCTGTAGATCTACCAAAGTTGACAGCTATTTCTGTGATCATGGCCCTGTCCACAGACTAGCCTGTAATGATAATTCCCCTAATTATATAATGAGCTATGTCTGTATTGCTATTGTGCTTTGCATTCCATTGATACTAATAGCACTTTCATATGTATGTATTGGTGTTGCATTACTGAAGATCTCACATGGTGTTGAGCGAACGAAAGCTATGAAAACCTGCACTTCTCATCTGATATTAGTGGCTCTGTTTTATCTACCAATCACTAGCACTTACATTACTGCTCTTACAACATACATACATCCAAATACTAGAATAATAAACTCAGTCCTAACTCAGACAATTCCACCTATGTTGAACCCCATCATATATACTCTGAAGACAGACGAGGTACTGCAGTCTATTAAAGTTCTCTACAAACGATTCAAGGTGCACTCTGCAATGCAAGAGCCTCTGAAAAGCATAGTAAAGAACTAATATAACAACTGTAGTTTGGTTTGTTGGCATAAAAGAATTCCACTGTATTATTTATAGTTAAAAAGCTCACATTTATCACTTCAGAATGCAATATTAATTCTTCTTTCATTATGAACAGAAACCTATGATTGTAGTTCAATGTTTTTATTAATGGATGTGTATATGGTTATAACACTTATTTTACTATAACTATTACTGTACAACATGTTCACTGCATCATAAACAAATGTAAATCATATTTGCAGATGATGATGGTTGTGCGTTTAAGATAATCTTTTACTGTAACAGTCAAAACCATCATAATTATAAAAAATAAACAAGTATAATTGTACAGAATCTAGCAGATGGAAGGTGTTTAAAAAGATTTTATTGTATACGCTGTTTTGAACTCTCATAGTTGCTTTTCAGGTTTCTGTTATTATTTTCACCTAAACAAACAGAAAGAGCAGCTACCAGAGCCAAAAACACAGAACAAATAAGCAAGTTTGTTTGTGGAGCACTAACAACTTCGAGTCACCTTTACAGTTATTTAAATAAAGACAATCTAAATTTTTATATACTATTTGAAGAAAAAGTTGAAGAAAAGTTTTTTGGGCTATATTTATTTCAATTAAAGGTTCAATTTCTCTGGTTTTCTCTATTATGAGAGATTAATTAAAAATAGATAATTTTGAATGAGCTGTGGGTGGGTATGAATATTTCAAAATCTCTTTCACAAATCTTTCAGTGCTAAATGAACTGAACAAAATAATTTATTTAAAGAGCAGCCTTTTGACAGTCTTTTGACCCTGCCTACACTTGCCTTGTTGTCATGTATTTGGTGGCCAATATGCCTCCATCCCTGGGTTCTCCAAACTGTAAGCATAAGTGTGTAAGGTGGCCATTTGCTATGTGTGAGCCCAGCACCGCACAGCAGACAGAGGGAAACTGTTCTCTGCATGTAACCCATTAATCCAAATAAAACAATGTGCAGCCGACAATGCAGTGCATTGAGCATTGTGAGGGGACATTACCCTGCTCAAAGGTACCTCAGTGGTGCCACTGGCAGTCTTGTGATTTGGATCCACAACCTCTCTGATCATAGGTCAAAATCCTTAATTACCAACTCACAAGCTGCCAAACTGTGCAAGCGGCCTGTGACAAATGCAAAAGAGTTTCACTTTAATTAGCCACAACTAATCAGGCAAAACAGTGGATCAGGTAAAACCATAAGAGAATGAACAAAGATATAAGCATGGTAAAAAGAGCTAAAAGAGCACAAAAGTTTAACCAAAACATAAGGAAAAATGCAAAACAGAGAGAAGAACATTACAAAAAGCCAAGAAAGAAAAATAGGGTTACATAAACACATTTAGCAAACGCATGACAAAAACAAAATTAGCTCAGAGACCATAAAGGACCACCCTACATTACCCCAAATATTATATTTACACTGTCCAGTCGTGACGCTCTCTCCCCAGGATACTCTAAATTGCAGCATCCAGCCTACAAGACAATTTAGCATGTTAAGGACTTTGCCTGTATATAAAACAGTCAGAGAATTAGCTTCACCCTAAGCACATTTCTTGTGATTATGTCAGTTGATTTTGAACCTTGAAATTGATGCAGAAGCACTTGCATATAAGCATAGAACATGTGGCTTTAAGATTTACACAAGCTGAGGGGGCTTACGGTCAACGGGGGGATGTGAGAAGATGTTCATCACTCCCTCTCCTGTCGTACAGATCAATTCCCAACCCCGTAGTAGTACATTCTCTGAGAATACGGGCCCAAATGAGAATTTGCGGGTTTGTGGGATTTTTCTTTAATAAGTACAATCACACCAAACCATAATTTCCCCCCAAATAAATGTGAATAAGTGAATATTCAAAAAACATTTTTAAGAAATAGCTATGTTCTGCCTGAACTTTAATTTAATTTTCACCTAAACAAACAGAAAAGGCAGCTGCCAGAGCAAGGAAAAAATATTTAAAGAGCAATACAGACAGCCTTTTGGCTCTGCCTACAACTGCCTTGTTGTCATGTATTCGGTGGCCAATATGCCTCCATCCCCGGGTTCTCCAAACTGTAAGGCTTCTCTACATGTAACCCATTCATCTGAGTGAAACAGTGGGCAGCCGACAATTCAGTTCCCGGGGAGCTGTGTCAGGATAGTATCCTACTAATGGGTACCTTAGTGGTGCCACTGGCAGACCTTTCTGATCATAGGGCCAAATCCCTAATCACCAGGCCACCAGCTGCCAAACTTTGCATGCGGCCTGTTGTCAGCAATAAGGAGAGATGACAGAGAGAGAGAGCCAAATACAAAAAACTTTCATTTTAATTAGCCAGTAATTGTTTCTTGAGCGCTTTCTAGGTGACCTGGCCCGAATAGGGGTCAAATGACGCATACCAAAAGTTACTTGACTAGACTACTTGCCAGACTAAGGGAAAATGTTCTACCTCGTCCCTGGTCGGCATTAGGAATAAGGGTTTTCAGTCAGCCACGTTTAGGTGTTTTGGGGTTTATTCACTGGTATAGTTTGTCTGTTTTAGTTTTAGTTGTCTGTCCTCCATCACTTTACATGGAGTTGTGTTCGCTCAGTTTATTCCTTGTCTTGAGCTTTGGCCCCCGTGCCTTCTTTTATAGTTAAAAATAAAAGCCTTTACAATATGGAGGTCTGCATCTGTGCCTCCTTTCTGGACGGGCACGAGCCCATTTGTGACATAAGGACAGAGCCACATGTCATTGCACATCTCTAAGTTCAATCAAACACTCCTCCATATTTCTTTGAAATTCAGCAGGAGCTGAACCAAGCCCAAAAGGGATACGAATCCACTGGTATAATCCCCAAGGCGTAATAAAAGCAGTCAAGGGCTGGCTTTGTTCATCTAAAAAGCCTTGGTGGTAGGCCTTCCCCTGGTCTAGGACTGAAAACCAAGAGCTACCACTAAGAGATTCTAGTATGTCTTGTATCTTTGGGATGGGGTGACTGATCAGGGACTGATTTTCTATTTAATTCGCTATAATCACAACATAACCTCAGACTGCCATCTTTCTTTCTTACACAAACTATCGGTGAGGCATATGGTGATCTTGGTTGAGTAATCCAGCCACGGTTCAGTAGATCTTGAATGTATTCTTTCACTTCTTGATGCAGGGTTTTGGGCACAGACATGTATGTTTTCTTAACAGGAGTGGTGCCATGCAGTGTGATGTGTAATTTCAAGGATGGAATGCACCCAGTGTCATCATCATCAAATGCAAAGGCATGACACTCTTCTCAAAGCAACTGCCTTACAACAACTGTTGCCGCAGCTCTAAGTGGTCCAAGTTAACTGGGGTGTCCCACTGGTTTGGTTTTTGACTTATTTTCTTGTCTGTTTCAGTCTTTCTCTGGTCGATTTGAGAATAGAGTTCCTTTTCTTTTTCAGAGGAACGCGGCTGTTCTGACTGAAATCAATATGCTGTTTTGATTGCTTGTAGGTGACCCGGGACTGTGCATGGATTCAGCATGATGTCATAACTGTTGGTATTCATAATTGTAACTGGCACATACATACACTGCCCTGCTGTCACTGTAACCAACCATTCTTTTACAGTTACGACATCAGGCATGTCAGGGAGGTCACAGGGGACAAACAGCAGGCTTTGGCCCTTGAATTGCGCTCCAACACAAGCTCTGACATGCACAGTGGTCGTTTTTTTTGCTTGCAGATAAATAATCTTCTTGCCTGTCTGCACGGTCCCTACTTTACCAGCCGAATCATCTCTCATCAGCTCCATCATTAGCTTTGCTGTCTTACAGGTCACAGAGAAAGCCTGACTCAGTTTTTGTATCGTGTGGTGTTGGCTGTCCTTTGTCACTCCCCTTTATTACTGCTTGGATGACACTGAAACCAATAATAGGTTGCTCAGCGACATTTGGATCACTGGACACTAATATAGGTGCTAGAAGTGGATCTGATGGGTGTGGGCTTTCAGCTAACTTAAACTCTACCTCTATCCAGCCTAGGAAGGGTATTTCAGTCTGATTTGGAGCCAGGCCTACCAACGTACCTGGCCCTAACAGCTCTTCAATAGGGTGCACGACACGATGGGGCAGATGGGTCTGTGGAGGTTTCCCTAGAGGAGGTGACAGGATTAAGATTTGTGTTGCCCCTAGCAGCTGGTGGGTTAGCTATATGTTGGCCTGGGGACCTTTGGTGTAGGGCTACTGGCGGTCCTGACCTAGCATACCCCTCCCGTTTCCCTGGTCCCTCCTCTGCCTGCAACCACTGGTGACATAACTCACCCCTTTGTGCTTCTTGACAGGATCTCTGACGGGGGTGTTCATGAATGTGACTGGTTGTGGTTGCTTACTGGCCCCAACAGTCTCTTGGACCACGCTTTTCATCTCCATTATTTCAGCCCTCAATTTGCTTACTAGAGTCTGTGTTCTGTTCTGTACACCAAGCCTGACATGTCTTATTTTTGCTGATGACCTCTCCTCTCTCCGCCATGTCTGTCGCCGCATGTTGTGGCTCGGCTTCGACCCTAAACACAGACTGGGGGAGATTAGGCGGCACTTCTATCTGGACATTATTTATCCTGGGGGGTCGTTGAATAACTGTCTCTTTCGGCTTCTTTTACCTCTCCTGCTCTAAATTTGCTGCCTCATTGACACGTTCTATCAGTACCTCATCTGAGACATGATGATCACACAGGTAGGGCTTGAGCTGGAACTTCACTGCATCAGCCCAGTCTCCAAAGACCGTACAAATTGTCTCTGGATCAGATCTGAGCTTAATTTTCTCCTTCATCCTCCTCTCCCAGGTTATACAATTTCTCTCTCAACTCAATTGCTCGGAAAAGGAAATTCTGTGCTGACTCTTTGGGGTTCTGTGACAGTGTCATCAGCCTATGCAAGAGGTCAGAGGATCAATCCACTTTATAATGGCTCCGTAGTATTGCCTTGAATGTGGCTAGTATGAGATTTCTCTTCATTTCTAACAAATCTCTGAGGGGCAGGCCTGGACTGACGGCTCTAATGACAGCTTCGATAATCTCTGCCTCTGAATGGCCTTTTCTCTGCCCCTTTTCTAATAGGGTCACGAAACTGATATATGACAACTTCTCTCTCTGTCCGGCCTCCCAAATCTGTCCTGAGATCCGGAACTCCCTTCTCAAGGTCACCTCAGGAACTTTCTTTGATGTTTCTGATAATGCGCTTTTGCTTTCAAAAGTGATCATAGTCTTTACTCTCTCTCCTGCTGCATCAACCTCTCCCTGTAGCAGTTGGAGCGCTTCAGCTTGTTCTTTTTGGAGTTGAGCATATTTCTGCTTTAACTGTTCCAACTTAGAATTTTCCTGTGGTGATGGGACTGTTTCTTCTACTTCTTTTGTTTGAAGAGACCACATAAAGGACAGGATATCTTTCAGATATTTCAGGCACCTCAGCGTCTTCATTTTCTTCAACGTTGTCTAAAGTGTTCTCTGTTAGCCTAATGAGGGCGCGCCTTGACAGACTCTGGAACCCCCCCATCACTGGCTCCTCACACTTTAGTGACTGACACACCGACTTGAGCTCTGACTTCCCAAGTGTAAGCAATACTTTACTAACTTTATCCTGCAACTCCTCCATTCTTCTTTGTTACTTTCTTCTCTTTCTAGGTTTTTCTCTTGTTTTGAAGCTGGGCATTAACTGTGTTAGTACAGCTTCTCCTGGCTGGTTCGCCAAGATATGTAACTTAGCAGACTCAAGAAGTAGAGTTGACTTGTTCTTGAAACCATATATATATATTGACAGTTCTTTATCTGCAAAGTACAGAAAATAGCCATCAGGGCAACAGCATGAACGAACGTGTCTCACCAGGTCTTAATTAGCTTAATTCTACTCTCATTTCATTTACATTGGAATGATATCCATTGCATGGTCACGTGACCCAACACGGAGCCAACTAGGACCCAACTAGGATATATCCACAGATTTACAACGGTATAAACGGGCTGCTAAAAAGGAAAAAAGGAAGCATCTAGCTTTACATTTTCACTCCATTACATGTTACTTTATCTTATAACCCCACTGGAACCAAATAATGACACCACAGAAAATAGCCATCAGGGCAACAACATGAACGAACGGGTCTCACCAGCTCTGAATTAGCTCCATGCTATTCTACCTGCTGGAGTGCTACGTTACTGTTGTACTGCTGCCACCCAGTGGACTGGCTGGTGTAGTTATGAATAAACCCATAAACAGACTGCTTGAATTCCCTAAACCTTTAACAGAAAACCCAGTGTTTTCTTTCCCAGTAAATCTTATTGTACTGAGGCTGCTACACTATATCTTGAATTTTGTATGTGTAATGAACACCAGTGAATGCCAGATCATTTAGGAAGGGCGGTTTATTAATAATAAAAAGAAAAGAAGCATGCAAGCTGCTAAATGAGGGCGCTCATAAAAAAACATATATTTACATTAAAAATAGCATTTTAATCATTCAAATGCTGGCTAATACTCTATATGATTTATTCGAGAATTTTCCATTACTGTATTGTTGCATTTACATTTTATGCTAATGTATTTCAGCATATTTTAATATGCTAACTTGTTTGCAGAGATGTGTGTTTGGAGGTGTGCTTCTGATGATGATGTAACCACAGGGTAAGAATAAATGTGATTTCTGCTGAACATTTGCTTGTCATGAAAGATACTGGACCAAAGCTGCATACACCAGGTTTTGCATCCTGTGGTACTGCAGCACTGCAGAGATTGTCATTTATTATCCATTTATTATGTTATCAAATCTGTACACTGTTTTTTAATACTTTTTTATGAAAAGGAACTGTTTTAAGATTTTATAACCATTCTCTCTTTAAGTTCAAGCGGGGAAAACTGCTAACATGACTTCCATGGGTTTTTTCAACAATGCAACATTCATCCGGCCACCAAAATTTTACATCAATGGATTTTACAATATTCCACATGCAAAGTATTATTATATATTTATGTGCTTTGTCTATGTTGTGACTGTATTAGGCAATTCGTTTGTGATGGCTACTATTTACCTGGCACGCACTCTGCACACAGCAAAGTATATAGCTGTCTTCAACCTGGCTCTGTCTGATCTATGTGGAAGTTCTGCTCTTGTTCCAAAGTACGCAGAAATGTTTCTGTCTGAGAACCAGTACATATCTTATGAAGACTGTCTGGCAAACATGTTTTTTGTTTTTCTCTTTATGACTCTGCAGTCTCTTACATTGTTGACTCTGGCCTTTGACAGATTAATCGCTATATGTTTTCCTCTGAGGTATCATGCTATTGTCACCAAAACTACAATGACTCTGATCATCGGTGTTGTGTGGGTTTTTTCTGGGTTTATCATGATTCTTCTTGTAGCTCTGATTACCAGGTTGTCTTTCTGTAGATTTACCACAGTTGACAGCTATTTCTGTGATCATGGCCCTGTCTACAAACTAGCCTGTAATGATTATTCCCCTAATTATATAATGGGCTATGTCTGTATTGCTGTAGGGCTTTGCCTTCCATTGATACTTATAGCACTTTCATATATTTGCATTGGTTTTGCATTGCTGAAGCTCTCACATGGTGCTGAGCGAATGAAAGCTATGAAAACCTGCACTTCTCATCTGATATTAGTGGCTATGTTTTATCTGCCTATTACTGGAATTTATATGGCTGCTCTTACGACATATATACACCCAAATACTAGAATAATTAACTCTGTCCTAACACAAACAGTTCCACCCATGTTAAATCCCATCATATATACTCTGAAGACAGAGGAGGTATTGCACTCTATTAAAGTCCTCTACAAACGGTTGAAGGTGAACTGTGCAATGGAAGAGCCTGTGAAAAGCATAGAAAATAATTAAAATGACAATACCAACTGTAGTTTGACCTGTTGGAATGAGCCAAGATCTCCATATATTAAGTCTGGCAATAATACATATCCAATTCAAGTTTATTTTAGTTTATAGTTCAAGATGAGATTAACATATGTACAACAAAAGGAAAATGTGAGAAAAATGATCAGAAACACTAATAGTTACCTTCAATCAGATATATAAATAAATCTTTGAATAAATGATTCCACTAATCGCCCATGGTTCTCCATTTCTGTTGCCAATATCCGCACAAATTAAACATGAAAAGGGTAGTTGCCAGTGAAGAAGAATGTGAAAACGAAAGAGAAGTACTAAGTGTAAAACTTTTATGCTGGATGTCAGAACAAGTCGATAAGGTCTGACTGTAAAAGTGTAAAGTAAGTGTCTGTTTGTCAATATATACCACAGCAAGGTGAACAGCACAAAATTGTTCTCTGCATTTAACCCATTCACCCAAGAGAAGCAGCAGGCAAACAGGAACACAGTGCCAGGGGAGCAGTGTGTGGAGATGGTACCCTGCTCAAGGGTACCTCAGTGGTGCCACTGGCAGTGCTGGGATTCAAATTCACAACCTTCCAGTTGCAGGGGCCGATCCCTATCTGCCAGGCCACCAGCTGCCTCACTACATCACATCATTATAATTATTGCAGGAGTCATAAAACAGGCAGACCGATATTCTGGTTGATTTACAGCACTTGGCAGTGTTTTACCCACTAGGTTACTACTGCCCTTTGTTAAAAAAAAACAGAATAGGAGATGGTTAAAGCAGCGGCAGAGATAGCAAGTGGATCAAGAGCATGCACCAAGAGGAAAACCTCTTTTACACATCATGTGAGACTCTTAAATATCTGAATTAGTTGGGCTGGACATTAAATGGCCTTTTTACTTCATGTCCTCGGCTACAACGTCTATATAATGTCAGATAATATCACCTCAAGAAGAAGAGACGCGACTGGGCTTTAAGTACATGTTTACGAAGAGCAGCTATTGAGAAAACAGCCGTTTCAAAGGTTTTTTTTTTTTCAGACAGAGCTATTTCAAGAATCTGTGTGCTACTGGTTTGAGATGCCAAATCCCCTGAAGGTTAAGAAATCCATAAAATGGTACATCGACTGTACCAGTAAAATTCATACGCTGCTACTCCAACAAAAAACCAAAGGTCATCAAAGACATGAAAGTCCTTCTGAATAAAAAGAGGGAACCATTAAGGTCAGGTGACAGGGAGACAAGGAGGCACTGTGAAGTTAAAGGAGGGAAGTGAGCAGCTCTTACATTTACGCCATTTAGTAGATGCTTTTATCCAAAGGTAGGATTCGAATCCATGACTTTACACTGCAAAAAATGCCCTTCTAGAAAAAAGGTTAATAGTTAAATTGTCTTGTATTGAGCAGAAAAATCTGCCAATGGGGTAAGAAAAAAATCTTAAATCTAGCAAAAAAGCCTACCAACTAAAAAATCACAACATGCCTTATAACTAGACAAAAATGCTAGAATTGTAGTAAACTGTGCTTACAACAAGCAATGAAATTACATTTATTTAAGCCAGAATTACTTAAAGTGAAGAAATGCATTTTCTGACTGAGCTGACTATAAGAACGTATGTCTTAAAACAAAGAGTAACGACTACCAAAATAATCTTAAAATAAGCTTTTTATTCAGCTGACTTTAAGAACTGATGCCTTACTATAAGATTAATAACTAGAAAAGAAAGTTTACATTAAGATACTGTGGCAAGCGTGAGAGAAAGAAAATGATGACACACTGATCTTCCGTGTATCATTCGTTCATTCCTTTTTCAATATGAAACCAAAACACAAAATAAGACAAAACCACTCGTATTTTCAGTTTTTGTTTCCAAAACCAAAACGACAAAACGGATAATGGCTCATTTTCCTTGTCGTGCATGTAGGAGTATAAAGCCCAGCCGGTCCAGAGAACAGGTCAGGCGTCACCCAGCTCGACCAGCTAAGATACTGCTCAACACTACGGGTTGGTCTCCAAGTGGCAGCTGGAGGGCTCCTCTGCTGAAGCCATGCACGGCAAGGCTGGTGGTGCTGCATAGCACGCTTCTGTCTCAGTGACTGTCTGCTCTGTGTTCCTTCCCTCTGTCTCTCTACAGGCATACACTGCAAAAACTCCTGATCTAACCGAGATTTTTTTTTTTAACCAAGTTTGTTTTAAGATATTTTTTCCTATTTCAAGAAATCTTACCAAGTATAAATATCTTACTGCACTGGCAGATAAT
>JBBPCY010000035.1:11110954-11130241 GCA_037974405.1 Brachyalestes nurse
TCTCTCTCTCGCTCTCTCTTTCCCTCTCTCTCCACCCCCCCTCTCTCTCCCACTCTCTCTCTCTCCATCCCTCTCTCTCTACATCCCTCTCCCTCTGTCTCTCTTCATCCCTCTCTCTCTCCCTCCCTCTCTCTCTCTCCATCCCTCTCCCCCTCTCTCTCTCTCCCTCCCCCTCTCTCTGTATGAACTGATTGACTCAGCAGTAGAAGTGAATGAGTCAGCGCTGCAGACAGAGCCCAGTAACAGACGTTAGCATGTTTAGCTAACCCATGTTTTGCACTAAACGGAACTCAGTGGAGCTGAAATAATTGCGGAGCTGGAAGGAAAATAACAAAAAAGAACTGAAAACATTTGTTCTTTTTTCCACATCAGAAACGTTTAAATGAGCTGTGTGTCAAAAGCCACTTTGAACTTTTTTTTGCTTCATCCAGTTCATTTAAAAGCTGATAGAAGAAATGTAGGACGCATTTGATTCTAATTCTTCACAGTAAAGGCTAATCATAACTTGGAATAAATGATTGCTTGAGTAGACGACGGCGTATTTGTGTGAGTTTCTGATTCATCTGTTTGAAAAGCCTCCAGCAGCCTTTGGACACTAGATCCACACGAGGTGTTCCCAGATCAACTAAAAATATTCCTGCGCTTTATCTCTGCTAAAACGTTTAAATAAGCCCAGCAAAGGAGTTTGATTTCCTCTTCAAAGCACTTCATCAAAGTGGCCAATCTTTTGAAGGTTAAAAACTCAAGGAACAGTTTTAATGTTCATACTGTTTAATATAAGGCTTCATTAAAGCCTTTCAGCAAAAAATCAGCAACAATATAAAAACCAGCAGAGGCCTGATCAGGCCTAGTTGGGGCAGCTGCTGGCCTAGTGGTTAGGGAGTTGGCCCTGTGATCAGAAGGTTGTGAGTTTGAGTCCCAGGATTGTTAGTAGCACTACAGAGGTTCCCTTGAGAAAGGTACTGTCACCACACACTGCTCCCCACACACACACTGCTACCCAGGCACTGTGTTCCTGGCTGCCCGCTGCTACACATGGTGAATGGGTTAAGGAATTTCGTGCTGTTCACAATGTGTGCTGTTGTGTGTTCATGTATGACACAAGTGGTCACCAACCTTGTACTTCCACTCACTGGCCACTTTATTAGAAACACCAACCTTGTACTTCCACTCACTGGCCACTTTATTAGAAACACCAACTTTGTACTTCCACTCACTGGCCACTTTATTAGAAACACCCAAGGAAAAAGGACCACCAGAAACAAAAGTGTTGCTGTTAACCTCTTATTAAAAATGCTGAATACCTTACAGAGCCCCCCCCCCCCACACACACACAAATGTCCAGCTCTCCTCTTTGTTAGTCGTGAATAAGTCGTGTTATTACCAATAAAGTGAATAAGTGTTATTACCAATAATGTCACGGCTGTGAGGATCTACTCTAACCGAATCACAGTCTGACTTTATTCTCACTCCCTCTCCTGTTCTATGACTTTAATAAGATGCCGTTACATCATTTATCATTTCTAAAAATCAGATTTACTGACACACTTCTAAGGGATCACCTCAAAAACACAATTGTTCCGTTTTTTATTTCTTAAGCCATTTTGACACTATTTTGATTGTATAAATCAGGTTGTACTAATACACATTCATTTCTAAGAGATAATGAAGTCCTGGATCTGATTTGAGTGGCTTGAGGGAAGTGTTGGAGATGAATTTATGGAAATGTTACAAGCAATACACTTCAAATGTTTTATCATTTGAAGTGTAACATCTGCTTTAACCCATTATTCTGACTCTGGCTGGGGGAAACGTGTGCGTTTTTGTTGGTGAAATCGCATACTACTTGAGTAGGTACTACATTTGAATTTGAACGTACTGCTCTACCGTTAAAACAGTAGGTTCTGTATAGTATGAATGAGGGCAGTATGAATGGAATTTGGACGAACTACATCCGCTGTGTTGATGTTGTCACGTGTCATGTGTCGTCACAACAGCGTGAATTTTTTTACCTTTGGCATTATTTTTTACCTTTACAGAGGGCATTTTCTCACAAGTGTAATTTAACCACAATGAACAACGTTTTCCTTACACTTGAAAAGAGCTGCGTCTCCGTTTTCCGCCATTTTTCGAATATGATGCCGCCTCTCCCGCTGCCTTATGGGATAGTGAAGTGTCCATTGAATGCCTACTACAGAATTCGGCCAGAAGCAGTAGGTCATCGGGTACTTCTCGCCTACTGTTTTTCAAATACTTTGAATTCGGACATACTACTTGCCTCGCACACTTTTTTTTGCATACTATATAGTAGGGAAGTATGCGATTTCGGAAGCAGCGCCGCTCTCTGACTGATTCAGATTCGCCTGCAGGGCTATTTTCGGCTCTGACTGACACAAGAGTCCACTAGGAGGATTCAACTTTGCAGGAAGTTTGTAGGTTTGTAGGATATACCTCATTTTTAAGTGTGGTGGTGTAAAAAAGTTATGCAACTTTTATTGTAGTAATTAATGTTTTAATGATTATAATATGTATTTATGTGACAGAGATTACAATTTAGGATTCGGTTTAATGGAGACCTCAGATTCGTGACTCATGAGTTATTTAATGGATCCGGGTGATTCACCTGGGTAAGTCATGAATCACACAGTTCTAAAGCAAGCCCCTATTTGTACTGTACAGTTTACACTGAACTCCCGCTGTGCTACAATGTAAAACACAGATGTTACCCTGCTATAGACTGTACTGTAATTCAAGCACACCCGTTTTCTTTGGTATGCTCTGTCATTTTCTTTGGTATAAGCAGAGTAAATACAGTAATACATTTATTTAATTTACAGTAATAAAAATACAAGGCGAAAAAATCAAAACGAAAAACACGAGAACACTCACAACACTCCACAGGGAAATTCTTTGGACTGCAGCTGTGTCAAAAGGCAGCAGGCAGTCAGCAGTCTCTCAGTACAGCAGTATTTCACCATCCCAAGACGCGCTTTCTTTATTTTCTCTCAACAGTACCAGAACATTTATAGTTATTTTTTATATGGAAATGTAGCTGAATTTACATTAATATTTATGCTGCAAAATGACTAAATTACATTTTTCTTAATAATTTAGCACTAAAATTCATGAAAAATTATATATTGCCACGAAAAAAACTGTGATGGCCATGCCTCGTCTACCACGCCCCCTCGTCCTCATGCTAGGTTGTTTATGTTTTTTGTTTATATGCCCCACGAAACGCGTCACTTCCGGGACCTTGTGCATGTCACATGGCTTACTTCCAATCTTCTTGGAAGGCTTTCCACAAGATTTTGGAGTTTCTATGGGTATTTGTGTCCAATCATAGAGCATTTATAAGGTCAGACACTGATGTTGGACGAGAAGGCCTGACTTACAATCTCCGTTCTAGTTCATTTCAGACATGTTGGATGGGGTTTAAGTCAGGGCTCTGTCCTTCCACACCAAACTCATCCAACTATGTCTTTATGGAGCTTGTTTTGTACACTGGGGCACAGTCATGCTGGAATAGAAAAGGTTCTTCCCCAAAATGTGTCCACAAAGATGGAAACATGGTGTCCAAAATGTCTTGGAATTAAGATTGCCCATCACTGGAAGTAAAACCCTAAAAAAACAGGTGTGTCCCAGTACTTTTGTCCATATAGTGTACGTGTTGGGTCTCAAAGAGTCCAGAGATTCTTTCTAAACCCCACTCAGTTTTCACAAAGAGTATCAGATTCACTTGAGTTCTAATCACATGACTCTGGATTTTTCAAATACCCCCAGGTTTATGTGTAAACCTTTGCAAACTATTGCTAGTGATTTATCCAAGTATTTTGTTTATTTCCTGTTTGGTATACCGGTTTTTGATTCTCTTGCCTGTATCTGTCGACTTTGACCTTTATTACTGTGTTTGTTCATTGAATCGCCTTACTGGACTTTGACCATTGTCGCTCAGACTATATGAAGCAGTTCTAACGATTCGAATTTGTTTGCATTTTTGACAGATTTTTTGTTGCTCTCTGTCTGTTGGAATACACTTGATTGCTGTTTATACTTTGCATTTGGGTCCATTCTGGTTTCATTATGACAATACCACACTATTTACCGTCTAGTTTTAACTATCAGAACTACATATAGCCTCTAACATGGCTATAACATCTCAGTAAATGACAGTGTCAGTGTTTTGTGTGTGTTTTGACAGGTAATTAGACAGATCGTCAGTTCTGAATGATTATTTTTTTAATTAACATATTTAAGTTCACAAAATTAAGGCACAGATATATCCACCCATGCCTTTAGAGGTTCCACCCAGAGTGGTTGATTGACAGCTCTCATATTTATTATTTATCCAATAACAATGTAGAACAACAACAGACCCCACCAGATCACGACCAGATCAGGAGGAGGATACATGATTAGACTTCGATACTTCGGCCTTGTTTTACAATGTACAGTTCTACTGGTTAAAATCATGGAGCAGCCTTTTGGTATTTTACAATATAACTTTTTATTCACATCTGAGTATTCAGTTTTCTACAAAATGGGCTAATTTCAAATTGTTAACATGTCTGTACATGTGCTTGATTTCCTGATTATAGCAATCAAAATGAATGCATGAATGTTAAGAGCTTACAAACACTTGCTATTGTACATTTAGTTTCCGCTTTTATTCAGCAACATACCTGTTTGCTAGAGTTGCTTTAGTCCATGTTCTTTTTTGACTGTGCAGCACTGTACAGTGATAATTCCTGATCAGTGTGAACCAGTGGACTCCAGTTCAATTAACTTACCCTGCCCACCATAACTTTTTGCTATTCCTCATGTAGTTGCCAATGCAGGACAAACGCAGCTTGAGGAACTTCTTCATCTTGATAAACTGGTTGAACAATTCACAACTGTATGCGTTTTAGTTTGCAGATATAATCTCTGAAACAATATTTCAGCTTGATAAACTGGTTAAACAATTCACAGCTGTGTTTTAGTTGGATAGAATCTCTGAGACAATTTAAAACTGCCAACTGAAAACATTGTCAAAACACGCTGACAACTCATGAGAGTAAATATAGAGTTGCATTCATGGTAAAACATATACTTCTTCATCAGTGCCTTCATTAAGACCTAATTCCAGAATCTGTTAATTTTTCTATTATTAAAAATGAACAGAGCACAGAATGTTTACTAATATATATTAGAAAGTAATATATAAACATGAGCTTGACTTATATATTTTTCTTTGTTATATAAATGGAATGGAGGTGTTCCTGTGGTGGGACTCTGAGTGACAGTACTCCCTTGTATTGTAGAGGAGTGCAGGTACACATTTTTCCAAAATTACATTGAATATAGAACCAAAACAACCCTTTGGCTTGTTACAACAGAGGATCACTTATTGGTGCTATAAAGATACAGAAATCAAAAGGATCTTTTGAGATATTTACAGGTTCTCTATAGACATCTTTTAGGTTCTCTAAGATATATATACAGTACTATTCATAATATTCACGATATTAGATTTGCAGAGGTGAGATTGTCAGACAGAAAAAGGAGGTACTGCTTTACTACCATCTACAGGCCAATAAAAAATCCACATCCTGAAAGAATGGGGACAGATGACAGAATTAACAACTTAGTAATATCTACAATTCACACATCATAACAGTCACTGTCTGTCAGTGGAGTCTCACTTTACACAGTGAAAAGCCTTCAAGCCAAGTCAGTAAATCAGACTGTAGGAATCTAGGGTAACTAAATGTTCTGTTACATTCGATGGGTAAATAGTTGAGCGGTTGAATTACAAGGCAGAGCGCCTACAAACCTGCAGGAGCCGCTCAAAATAAAACGTTACCCAAAAGTTCTTCAAAAAGTTTGAATAAAGAAATTTAATCAAAATAATCCCAACGAGAGTGTTGTTCTATTTTGTGGGTAATATTTCTTTCAAAAAGGTACATGGCAGACTTTTTAGCCCTCAGAATTTTTTTTGACAAGGGTTCCCCAAAAGAAGCCTTTCCTCGGAGGAAGACACAAAATGCAACAACTGAACCGAATGTCTTTAAAGGCACTTTTTGGTTATGCACACCATGATCAACTATTACTGCTATTGTTTTATAAGTAACATTTTCTTATATCACTTATCTTAAATGAATAACTTTCTTCCAATTTTCAAACTCATTTTTCAATGTAAAAATTCTAAATCCTGTCATAAACAGAAAGGTGGGAGATTAGTGTCTTGTGTCTGGCAGGCTTAGTTGAAGGCACGACTACAAAGACTTTGTTTTGTGGGCTGTAGCAAAATATAGCAGGCAAAATATCTGTTCTAATTCTTTTGGGTACCAGGCAAAACTTGGTCAGCTTCATCCACTATTACCCCAACAAACTCAGTCTAGATAATAGACAGATAATAGAAGATTCATGCAGAAATCTGAATGGCTAAAAACATGAACAGGTTAAGGAAATAAGTCAACACAGGGAGTTTGTTCTGATCTATTTCATTTTATTTCCAAAGTAATTTTGATGTGCATCATTGTTGATCAACAATATTACCTTGTTGTAACATGGCATGTTTTGCTTTTCACACTTAAAACACAGCAAAAGTTAAAACAATAGTAAAACCGCAACTTCTTCAGTTGCTTCGAAAGAGACACTTGACTCATCACACCTACTTGACTCACCAGTTCATGCTTTGTTGCAGTGTTGCTCATAGTCCACGAATACATTGAAGCAATACATAACACAAATCATTTACGTGATAGCACAAGCACATTTAGCACATTTCTTCCTTTTCTAAGAGACACTGTCTCAAAAGGTTTATTCCCCAAGCTGTCAAGAGATGGGGTGACTAAGTACAAGATTTTTATTGGGTTACTCTCTTCAATATTACCTGTTCCTCTGTCAATAAATATGTATAATATTATTGTGAAGTGGGGAAAATGGGTTTGATAGTTTGATGCAACATTCTGCAAATCTGGCCTAATGTCTATAATTATAGAGACACCAGCAGCTCAGAGGTTTTGTAGAGTTTAATTCTTTTTTAACTAATAAAAACAATGTTGGGGTAACTTTAGAGCAGCTGTTTAGAATCAGAAGGTTGTGGGTTTGAATCCCAACTGCTAGTGTCACCACTGAGGTACCGTCCCCACACACTGCTCCCCGGGCGCCCCTCGTTGCCGGCAGCCCACAGCTTCACTTGGTGAATGGCTTAAATGCAGAGAAAGAATTTCACATTGTTCACATTGTGCTGTGGTGCGTTCACGCGTGACTATAAAGGTTATTCAATTATTTCTTTATTTTTTTAATATGAATATATTTTTATCGTCATTGTAAGTACAACGAAATTTGTAGGCACCACGAAAACGTCCAGTGCATGAGAAAAAATCATTGTACACACATTTGATAAGATGCTAATATAGAACAAATCAAAAGCAATTAATCACCTTCTTGTTTGATTTGTTTCCAACAAGAATTCAAGCAAGATGACTAGAGATCACACCTTTGAGGTTGTTTTAGCGCTGCAACAATTTCTAAAACAGTACAGTACAGTACTTTATACCACACATGCATTACATGATGTTAAATATAGCATTGTAACACATCTACTTGCACTTTTAAAAGACATTGATGAAATATTTCTAGTTCTTTTTTTCCACCGGTTTTATTACAGACTATTTACTACCAAATAGTCTCACAGGGCCAGACATGATCCCATAATAAGAAAACACAAGACCACATTTCATCTTTATGCAAAGAATCTGATATTTTCCGCTGCAGCTGAAACCTACACAAATTATTCTGTCTTTGTAATGGGCAAGACAATGAGCGGAGCTGAGTTTTGACCTTTATCATTACTACAGGGACTGAAGTATGGATGGAGTTTATCATTGAAAGACTGACCAGTGAAAGAGTAGATATGAGACCTGGCCTCAACATCATAAAAGGAGACCAGACCCTCCTCATAATCCACAAACACCCCCACCTTCTGGGGCTTTTCTTCAACGAGGAGTGGAATAGGAGGACCAGCACTGACCTCATATTTATTACCATTCCTCAGAGTCACAGCCCAGAATCCATTCTGTGGCCTCAAAGTAAGCTGACCCTTAATACTGATGGACACTTTGGCTACTCCTAAATCCCATTTAGTCTTCCCACTGACCTGCACCTCATAGTAAAATCTCCCAGAGGAGAATCCCTCCTTTCCCAGAACACAGGGACAATAGTCAAATCTGCGTGGACTGTTGGACAGATTCTGCTTTACGTCTCCATGTGTCACTTGCTTTCCATCCGCAGACAGGATGAGATTGGGATGAGCTGTATCAGGATCCAGAGTCACATCCACTAAGAGAAACATAAAGTAGATGATATTAATATACTAGTGATAAATAAATGTTTAATGCTGTGGATTAAATTGTGTGAACTTAAAATAAGAGTTTTCATTTTATGGTGGATGACTAACAGAAATAGCAAAGTAAAACAGTGGCAAGATGTTGTTCATGATAAAATACTAAAACTTAATATTTAAAATAATGGTGAAAAGATACAAATCACGGTGTACCTGTGTACTGTTGAATCTTCATCAGTTCAGTGGAGGCTGATTTCAAAAAGGGAAAAAAATTCATTACATTTTGCAGAGGCAACTTTAATCTCATCTGTCACCCTTGGCTTGCTCATCAGAGACTTTTTATTCACACACATTCATACACACAATTTTCTCTCATTTGTGAAGCTGCTTTGTGACAATGGCCATTGTTAAAAGCGCTATATAAATAAAATTGAATTGAATTGAAATTGAACGTGCAGTTTATAATCAAATCAACTTGTTTCTTTCTCTAAACAGGCTCCTGGACCCCCACCAGTCCGGGTTTAAGGCTGCACACTCCACTGAAACCACTCTACTTGCTGTCTCAGAGGAACCTCATGCTGCTAGATCAACCAACTTGTTTTCCGCTCGAATCCTTTTCGACCTCTCTGCTGCCTTTGACACAGTCAATCACCAGATCCTCTTTGCCACTCTCTCCAACCTTGGGCTCTCGGGCACAGCCTCTGGCACAGCCTGGCAATGGTTTGCTTCTTACCTTGATGACCGGAGGTACCAGGTAGCATGACAAGGCACCCAGTCTGCTCCACGAAGATTGTCCATTGGTGTTCCACAGGGCTCAGTCCTAGGACTACTTCTCTTTTCTTTAAATACTGGTTCCCTTGGGATGTAATAGCCTCACATGGTCTCTCCTACCACTTTTATGTTGATGATACACAACTAATTCTCTCTTTCCCTTCCAGCGACAACCAGGCCTCAACATGCATCTAAGACCGTCTGGCCGACATCTCCTCTTGGATGGCAGCCCACCACCTCAATCACCTTTGTCGCCGCAGGTTGACCAGATCTTCAGAACATGCAGATACCTTCTCTACAACATCAGAAGAATCCGACCCTCGTGCAGTCTCTGGTCATCTCCAAACTGGACTACTGCAACTCCCTCCTGGTTGGACTTCCACAGAAGGTAACCAAACCACTTCAGCTGATTCAGAATGCAGCTGCAAGATTAGTCTTCAACGTTCCTAAGTTCACTCACACCACAACTTTACTAAAGAGCCTTCACTGTCTCCCTGTAGCTGCTCGCATTAAGTTCAAGCCCTTAACACTTGCTTTCAAGGCCAAGAATGGATTTGCACCCCCATACATAACAGCATTTATCAAACAATCAGGTGCTAGAGCCTATCCCAACTGCTATGGGGGAAGGCAGGGTGCACCCTGGACAGCATGTTACAAAACACCATCATTTCTTAGCTTTAGCACCATCATTATTAAGCATCTGATAGGACAGGTAAGACTCCTGGGCCTAAGCACTTCCCTCTGTAACTGAGCACAGGGGCTCTGCCATCTGCTGTTCATGCTGTTGACTCATGACCATAAAGCAATGCACAGCTCAAACCACATCATCAAGTTCGTCGATGACACAACATCACAGGCCATCAAACTCAGACAAACACGCTCCTGATTTATACTGATTGTTTCCTTTACACAGATATATTTACACACAGTCTGTTTTTGCCAGCGATGAACAAATTCACTGTAAATAACATGTATTATATGCTGTACGTTTTAATACTTGACAATGCTTTATTCATCCAAACTAGATCTGTACTATATGTTGTTCTGCATTAATGCATTGTCTGCTCTTGTGTTGTATTATCTTCGTTTTGCACTCTGTAGCTGTGTTCTGCCCACACTTATGTGGTCTTGTGTTGTTTCTTTTCTTTGTGTTCCACCATGGTTGTGGGGGAACAATGCTTTCTTTCACTGTACTATTTATATATTTATATGATGGAAATAACCCTCTTGACTTTATTTGAATTCTGTTTATTGTTTTTAGATTACTTCCACTGAAATAAACTAATAACAGATTCAGCCAATGTGACACTGAGTTTGTTTTATGGCTATGGACAAAGCAAATAAATATAGGTTTGTAATATGTATGTATATGAAACCTACTAAATTTGACTTGACTAATAAATGATAGCTGGTTTGGGAATATATTTAGTGTTTACAATGGCTATTAGCCACTGTCACAGTTTTAAATTGAAGCAAAGCCTTCTCATGATGTTCTGATTCCTTGTTAAAACAATAAATATTTCAGAAATCACTGACATGCTGTAATTGTAACAAAATACTCACAGATATTGCATCCTAAGTTCAATTCTGTTAAATGCTTTGGTGAGCTTGAATTCACTTCTTATTTTCATAGTTTGTCACTGAGGAATGTATTGAACTAACATATGGTGTATTTAAATGAAATGATAGTTTTACCCTTCTGTCGATTTACTGATAGAAAGAATGACTTTTTGTGAAAAGAGTCAGTTGTATAGGTTTATTGGAACAGGGCAGTAATGAAAGCAGGTACAAACTGAGAACACAGGAGGCCAGAAATGTTTAATACAAGCAATTGAGAGAATGATTTTAATAATTTAAATAATATTTTTAATAATGTATTTAATATTTTCCACATCTTTTAATAATATCAAAGCCAGCATCATGTACATCAATTCTCTAATATTTATCACATGCAATTACAGTGTCAGCATGGGGGCATGACATTTAATTTAATTTTATATATAACACGAGGAGACCAAACTACAATTACAATATAATGTTAATTCTTCATGATACTTTTCACTGACTGTTCCATTGCAGAGTGCAACTTGAATCGTTGGTAGAGAACTTTAATAGATTGCAATACCTCCTCTGTCTTCAGAGTATATATGATGGGGTTTAACATGGGTGGAATTGTTTGCGCTAAGACAGAGTTGATTATTCTAGTATTTGGATGTAGGTTTGTAACAAGAGCAGAAATATAAATGCTACAGGTTGGAAGATAGAATATAGCCACAAGTATGAGATGGGATGTGCAGGTTTTCATAGCTTTAATTCGCTCAGTACCATTTGAAATCTTCAGCAATGCAACACCAATGCAAACATATGAAAGAGCTATTAATACAAGTGGAAGGCAAACCACAAAACCAATATAGAAATAGGTCATTATGTAACTAGGGTTATTATCATTACAGGCTAGTCTGAAGATGGGGCCATGGTCACAGAAATAGCTGCCGACTACGGAAGATCTACAGAAGGACAATTTGGTCAGCAGAGCTATAGAAACAGCAATAATAGTTGCAGAGACAGCCCACATAGCAGTAATAATCAGTGTCATTGTGGTTTTGGTGACAATAGCATGATACCTCAGAGGAAAACATATAGCAATTACTCGGTCAAAGGCCATAGCAAGCAGAGTAAAGGACTCCTGGATCAAAAAGAGAAAAACAAAAAACATGCTTGCCAGACAGTCTTCAAAAGATATGTACTGGTTCTCCGATAGAAGCATGTTTGCATACTTCGGAATAAGTGCGGAGCTTCCACACAGATCAGAAAAGGCCAGGCTGAAGACAGCTATATACTTTGCTGTGTGCAGAGTGCGTGCCAGGTAAATAGTACCCATTATAAAAGAATTGCCTAAAACAGTCACAGCATACACAAAGCACAAAAATGCATAATAATACTTTGCCTGTGGCATATTGTACAGTCCATTGATGTAAAATGTGGCAGGGTGAATATTTGTTGCATTGTCAAGGGACATCACAGAGGTCATGTTAATAAAAGACTGGTCTTACATTTAATATAAAAAAGAATTTTAGAATTTTCAAACAGATCCTCACAATACAATTAACCAAAAAGACAAAGCAAATGAAATGATTTTAAAGAGTTGCAAAAGACACAATAAATAAATAAAAAATCATAAGTTCAGTAATACTGCTGAAAACCCAAGAAATAAAAGCAGAATGTTTTGATACAGTATGTTTTGCATCTGGAGCAGAAGGAGTGATCAAACATTTATAAATGAATGTTTCAAATGTTTTCGTCATCCTCAAAAACACACCCCCAAAACCACAAATCTCTACAGACAAGGTAATATTCTTAACGAGGATATTTCACAAATCAAGATTTCTGTTTTGGCAGATAACACCAAAAACAAACCGGTCCAATAGGAAAAGAGCTGAGGGACATTCCTAGTAAACAATCTACACTGGACTCAAGTTATCTGAGAAAGTGCTTTATGAGTATTTTTGCATTGTTTTATTTACTTACAAATATATTATATAAAATATATTGCTTTCTTCAAATACACAGATAGAAAACTAAGTTTTCTTCTAAAACATGAATGTAATAATTAAAACTGCCTATTATGTTGGTCCACCTAAACATATCTGACCAGTCAGAGCATGGACTCCACAAGGTGTGCTGTGGCATATGGGGTCAGTACATTAGCTATAGATCCGTTAGCAGTGGTGGAGGAAGTACTGAAGTTTAGTACTCAAGTAAAAGTAGAAGTGCTACATTAACAATCTTACTTAAGTAAAAGTACTAAGTACTTACTTTTAAATGTACTTTAAAGTATTTTTTAAAGTAAAAGTACTCACAAAATGGTTTGTCTCAACTTCTGGGTTGTGCCATTTTGTAAAAGAATAGTAGATATACTGACTTACACCTCAACCAACACTGGTGTGATTTTGATACTATTTCTGTATGTCAACATACATTTTGCAAGATAACAGTATCATAACATGTTATGACATACCCAAAAGCATAGCATACCATAGCATACCTTTATATGTTTCTTCAAATTTAAAGGGAATTTTTTAAACGTCAACGATTCTTTGGGTTGAGGCAGGCATGGAATACACTGAAAACCCAAGGACTGATTCTTTGAACTCAAATAACTTTCTTAAATACGAGCAAGGTCTTCTTGAAATCAAGCCAGTCTACCAGCTCCTGCTGCTAATTGACGCGTGCTCTGCCATCGGTGGGCCGATGGTAAATTTGGACTGGTCAGGTAAATTTGGGCCGGCGGGGAATCCCATCAGCACCCAACCACCCCCCTCCCCCTGAAGAAAAACAGCGAGAGGGGAATCCCGTCAGTAAACACCCCAACCTCCGAATGCACAATATCGAGAGGGACACCGGAGCGTATTACCGTTAGCCCCGCTCCTCCGAGTATTTGTGTATTTTATGTATTTGCTTGCTGTTTATTTAATGTTCTTTACTTTTTCTCTCTAATTTTGTATTCTCTACCCTGTTTTACTTTGTTTCACTGTTGTACAGCGGTATGGGTTGCCATTTGTAAAAACAGCTTTACAAATTTAGAGGTGTAATTTTTTCATTTTTAGCGCAGTGTTCACAATTTTTAACACTAAGATTTAGATTTAACATTTACATTTAGATTTAACATTTACATTCAACATTTAACATTTATGCAGCAAGAAAATGTACCAAAACTTTAAACACATTTAGCTCTAAATGTGTGAAAATTGTGCAAAATGAAAAAAAAAATGACACCTCTAAATTTGGGTGGCGCAGGGTTCGACTCCCGGGTTGGGTGCAGGAGTGTGGAGTTTGCATGTGTGGAGTTTGCATGTTCTCCCCGTGACCGCGTCGATTTCCTCCCACCACCAAAAATGTGTGTGAATTGGGGATAGACCGATTGAGCATACTAAATTGTGCTCAATTGTCTGTCTGTGTGTGACCTCTAAATTTGTGAAGCTGTTTTTACAAACAGCACTTTGTGACATTTGGTCTGAGATAAGTGCTTTATGAATAAATTCCTGACTGACTTACTTACTTAAAAGGCACATGAACACCTGCTGGGAGTTTGCCAAACAGCACATAAAAGACTCTCAGACTATGACAAGCAAAATCCTCTTGTCTGATGAAACAAAGATTGAATTATTTGACCACAATTCCCAATGACATGTGTGGAGAAAAGCAGGCACTGAGCATAAATATAAGAGTAGCTCATTCGATGATGCTGTGGCTAGAGTTTGTGTCCTGCTTTGAGCAGCATTCTGCCAACCCCATCTCAGCGAAGTATTATACAAAAGACTTTGTCAGGCACAGTACAAATATGAATAAACAGACTTGAGCCTGTAGACCCCAGGATAGGCTCAAGGTACTCACGACCCTAGTAAGGATTAAGCAGGTGAATGAACGTAAATAAAGTAAAGAGCCTGATGAATGTTAGAGGCAAAGGCAAACCCGGCACTTGTCTAGAATTGGAACTCGGCAGAGCTAACTAACCTACCACAGATGGTCTTTGAAGATGCAGCACAACAGTCGCCAGTAAAGGTGGTCAGTGAAGAGCTGACAGAACAGGTGTAATGTAACTATGTTCTCAGTTTTAAAGCAAAAGCAAGGTGTATGTTTTTGGTTTTGTTTGGTATGCTTTTAACTGTAAACACCAACATTAGGTACCTTTATAGAAATCTGATCACAGATGAGAACAGATAGTGTGAGGAAAACTAAAACTAAAAAAACAAAGAATGCGCTTGCAGGTAGGGTGTATTTAAAAGGAGGTTCTCATATTAAGGAGATGACGGCCATTACAAGTCATGGAAACTCATACACTTAACACATGATTCTTAAACAAACAATGCACGTTAGGCAATAGCTTTTGAGTGCATGCCAAGTTTAGGAGAGATCAGATGGTAGTAAAAAACATGATAGTAAAATTCTAATCACCAAACCTCATTAAAAGCAGCTCAGACAGCAACTAATAAACAATAATCACTGCAGTATATGGATTTCATTCAGCTTCAGCCAGGCTCAGCACCATAATCTCATCATGAGTGGCCTCTGAGAATCACAGAGGATCCATTGTTTGTGTGGACGTTTTAAGGGCTGGTCCATGAAAAAAAAAACCATTAAAAGAAAAAACGAATTGCTACCAAATATGGTACAACTGTGCTCCTCAAGAAAACGAAACATGGTACAACCTCACTGACAGTGTTAAAAAAGTATAGAATAGTATTTTGCTTTCAGAAAGTACAAAGAAAATTCAGGGTGAAAAACTGAAGTGCTATGTTTACAGCAAATCACCAAAAGATCGCCCTACTACGTAACTGTATGGATTTATTTTTATTTATTTTATTTTTTTGCATCCTTAAAATGCAGCCAGTACAGAGTGTCCCACAAAATGGCCCCTTGACGACAGATATAGCAAATATATAAGACAAATCTAAGAAGAGAAACCCAGCAAAATGTGATTTAGGAAAATCCTTTATGGCTCTTAAAGATTTTAGACCAGGACTAGGACCACAAATGGTTAAGGATTTTACAGGTATGAAAGAGAAAGGAAATGGGTAATGTTGGTATTTTAGAAGGGTGTGTCCTCGGAGCTGGTGCCTAGAGATCAAAAATGAAAGGGTTAAGTCACTCGGCAATTCTCTTGTCCGTCGCTTTCTCTCCCTCTGTCTCCCATGGCGGCTCCTTTTCCTTAAGAGAAGTATTTTCACTGAACACAGTCCCTTTAAATCACAACAGTCCCTTTAAATGAGACATAACCATAACCACTTCATTTGAAGTCCTGAGAAAAAAGTTGTGCCCTCAGTTAATTCCAAATGAAAAAAAATTAAGAAGCATTTAATTATTGTAGGTTCATTGTTCTGGACTATAGTGACTATTCAGGTGCATTGTTGGGTTGCAAGAAATCCCTGTATCTCCAAAACAGCAACTTTGTAGGACAAAATTAAAATAAGGAGACTTTGTCCCAAAACACATCCATTCCAGTCATTCCTTTTTTTTATTTGTGAGGTTTACAGGAACTGTGATTTAAAAGAACTGTTCAAAATGAAGAAATTAAAAATAATTTTTCAGTTGATAGCTTTAGTGTCCTGCTAAGAACTGGTAGTGAATACAGCAAATTTGTTTCATTTGTAGTAATGAAGCAGATTTGATGTACCTCACACAGTGTTTATTCCTGCATGACTCAAATGCCACAACACCACACACAATGCATGCAAAACCAGCTATCCACATAGTTCACAGCCAAATTACCACAATTATTTGTACTGTCAACAAACTTTGTTGGGGCTGACATCTTACAGTCAATGTCTTACCTAGAAAATGCCATAAATGAATTTCCTAATATGTTTAAATTAGGACTGGGCACGCTATTGCGTTATTATTGCTTTAATGCATTATTTACTTCATGCCGATAATTATTTTATCATGCGTTAATGCATTCTTTTTTAATCCTTTTATTTTGAAAGTTTGTTGCTTTTTTGGGTTTGAGTGTGCGTAGCAGTACTTTAAAAATAAAAGTGCACCATACACTACTTTTGAATTAAATATTTAATTTAGCACATAACAATGTGAATAATTGCAATTAATCACAGAAAATCATGTGATTAAAATGTTTAATTGTTGCCCAGCATTAAGTTAAATGCCCTGAGAGGCCACTTAATTACGTATACTTACCTTGTATTTACACTGATGGTCAGTTTTACCTACTTCACTTCTCATAGAGGTGCTCTCTGTAGTTTGTAGTTTCTTCTTGGAACACTTGTTTCTATATGTATTGTGAGTGCAACCCTGGGAACAGTCGACACGCACAGGCTGGGAAGCCTAAGCACGGTTCAAAAGCACCAAGCAAAACTTCCACAACTATGGCCAGAATCCACGGCCACTACCAGGACACTGGCGAGACACCCCAGGGTTGTGGGTTCAAATCTGGGTCCTGACCGTGTGTGTGTGGAGTTTGCATGTTCTCCCCATGGTGGCATGTGTTTTCTCTGGGGTCTCCGGTTTCTCCCGCAGTCCAAAGACATGCATGTCAGGTGAACTGGGGATCCTAAATTGTCCGTGGGTGTGAGTGAATGGTGTGTATGTGCACCCTGCGGTGGGCTGGCACCCTGTCCTGGGTGAGTCCATGCCTCGAGCCTGTAGACCCCAGGATAGGTTCCGGGTACCCATGTCCCTAGTAAGGATTAGACAGTTAAAGAAAATGAATGAATGTAAATAAAGGCAAGAACTTGATGAATGTAAGAGACTAATGCAGCCTCTGCACTTGTCTGGAGTTGATCTTTGAATATGCAGCACAATGGTCGCCATTAAAGGTGGTCAGTGAAGAGCTGACAAAACAGGTGTAATGTAACTATGTTCTCAATTTTTAAAGCCAAAGCAAGGTGTATGTTTTGTTTTGTATGCTGTTAACTGTAAACACCAACATGAGGTACCTTTATATAAATCTGACCAAAAAGGAGAACAGACGGTATGAGGAAAACTAAAAAAAAACAAGATTGCGCTTGCAGGCACGGTGTGGTTAAAAGGAGGCACTCATATTACGGAGATGATTCAGCAACCGTGATGTTAAAAGACCATTCAAGGTCATGGAAACTCATAATAATGAATATAATGATGGACAGTAATGTGGTGTTAGAAACTTAATTACACTTGACAGATGATACTGAAACCAACAATTCATGTTGGGCACAAGCTTTTGAGTGCATGACAAGTTTAGGAGAGATCAGATGGTAAGAAAAATGGTAGTAAAATTCAAATCATTGTGTTCATAAAATGTAACGAGTAACGGCATGAACTGTAGAAATGTAGTAAGTAGAAAGTACAGATAATTGCTGCAAAATGTAATGAAGTAAAATAAAAAGTAGGCATTATTATTTTTCTTTAAGTAAAGTATAGATACGTAAAAAATTACTTAAGTACAGTAACGAAGTACAAATACTTAGTTACATTCCACCACTGTGTGTGTCACATGCCACAACACACCAAACAATGCATGCCAAACCAGCTTTCCACATACTGCCAAAAAAACACAATTAATTGTAGTGTCAACAAACTTTGTTGGGTCTGACATCTACTAAATGCCATAAATGAATTTCCTGATATGTTTAAATTAGGACTGGGCACGCTATTGCGTTATTATTGCTTTAATGCATTATTTACTTCTCGACGATAATTATTTTATTATGCGTTAACACATTCTTTTTTAATCCTTTTATTTTGAAGGTTTGTTGCTTTTTTGGGGTTGAGTGCGTGTAGCAGTATTTTAAAAATAAAGTGCACCATACACTACTTTTGAATTAATTATTTAATTTAGCATATAACACTGTGATTAATTGCAATTAATCGCCAAAAATCATGTGATTAAAATGTTTAATTGTTGCCCAGCATTAGGTTAAATACACTTAATTACGTATACCTACCTTGTATCTAAATTCATGGCCAGTTTTACCTACTCCACTTCTCATAGAGGTGCTCTCTGTAGTTTGTAGTTTCGTCCTGAAACACTTGTTTCTATATGTATTGTGTACATATATGTATGTATTCTATATGTAGTCGTCTCTCTGTGAAAAGTGTAGACGTAGTTGACTTTAACACAGACGTGCCAAGCCCATTCTGAGTCAGACTACAATCTGGCTGCGAGGAACCATCTCTGCTCTTCAGGATTGTTTTGGACACACTGACTGGGACATGTTTAGAAAGGCTGCAACATATGGCAGCTCTAGAAAACTGGAGGAGTACATTCCATCCGTGACTGGCAAGTACACTGATAATGTTAATGCCTCCAAGACCACCACCACACTCCCCAACCAGAAGCCGTGGATGATGGCAGAGGTGTGCATGCTACTGAGAACCCATGACTGTCTTCTAGTCAAGTGATAAAACTGCCCTGAGAACAGTAAGGGCCAACTTGTCCCATGCCATCACAGCAACAAAGTGCACACATGCCACTTCAGAATCCAGAACAGACGGTATGAGGAAAACTAAAACAAAAAAAAAAACAAAGATTGCGCTTGCAGGCACGGTGTGGTTAAAAGGAGTCATTCATATTACGGGGATGATTCAGCAACCGTGATGTTAAAAGGCCATTTGAGGTCATGGAAACTCATAATAATGAATATAATGATGGACAGTAATGTGGTGTTAGAAACTTAATTACACTTGACAGA
>JBBPCY010000035.1:11144305-11155078 GCA_037974405.1 Brachyalestes nurse
CAGTTCTGTTCTGTTCTGTGTTTAAAAAATCTCTGTCACATCATGGAAGTCCGCGCCTGTGCCTACTTTTCTCAGTCCTTGTCTTTATCTCCCTCCTCTTCTTTGTCTCTGGCCCCCAAAGCCTGCTTTCAGTTCTGTTCTGTTCTGTGTTTAAAAAATCTCTGTCACATCATGGAAGTCCGCGCCTGTGCCTACTTTTCTCAGTCTGGACCGGACCCGTTTGTGACAGAATACACCACCTCACAAGGATCTCCCTCTCGCTCCAAAACCAGCGAGTCCAAGATGGTGGCCCCCATAGCAACGGTGAGACGCTGATCCGCTCCTTCTCCTTGGTCTCCAGTGCATCTGCCAGCTCATCCAACGCATGCTGGACCCGGCAAGGACAAGGTGTCAGCTCCCATAATAGCTGTAGCGTCCCCGGCATCCCGAGACCACCATCCCGCTCCTCCGGTGAGTTGGTAGCCCCGTGACTGTTCTTCATAGAGCAGGGAGCTCGCACTGCCCGGGAGTCGACTTCGACTTCTACACCCTGACGGCCCAGGGTTCCTGGAGTGAGGCAGTTTTGTGGGCCAAGTACCACAAGGGTTTGGCCCCCTGCCTGAAAGACGAGCTGTCCCGAGTCGAGACGCCCTGAACACTGGAGGACCCGATTCGACTCAGCCTACATCTAGACGTTCGGATCAACCCAACGCAGTTCAGTCCCGCTCCATTCTACTCGTCTCAGTTCAACCCACCTCGGCTCAGTAGTCTAGCTTCTCTCAGTCCAGTTCGTCAGTTCAGCTTGTCTCAGTACAGTTAAGGCCAGTCCAGCTTCTCTCAGTCCAGTTCAGGTCAGTCCAGCTTCTCTCAGTCTAGTTCAGGTTAGTCCAGTTCAGTCCAGCTTTTCCCAGTCCAATTCAGGTCAGTCCAGCTTCTCTCAGTCCAGTTCAGGTCAGTCCAGTCTCTCGCAGTGCAGTTCAGGTCAGTCCAGTCTCTCTCAGTCTAGTTCAGGTCAGTCCAGTCTTGCTCAGTCCAGTCCAGTTCAGGTCAGTCCAGTTCAGGTCAGTCCAGTCTCTCTCAGTCCAGTTCAGATCAGTCCAGTCTCTCTCAGTCTAGTTCAGCAGCTCCAGGCCGCCCAGCAGCCGTCTCAGCAGCTCCAGGCCGGACTCCAGCGCCGGTCTCTGCACCGGCAGCTCCAGGCCTCCAAGCAGCCGCCTCAGCAGCTCCAGGCCAGACTCCCACGCTGGTCCCCGCACTGGTCGCCCTGACTCCAGCACCGGTTTCCGCACTGGCTGCCCCGACTCCAGCACCGGTCTCCGCACCAGCCACCCCGACTCCAGCACTGGAATCAGCCTCAGGTCCTGACCCTGCGCCGGTTTCTGCACTGGCCTCAGACTCACCATTGCGGGTTTCCCCATCAGCCTAACCCTCAGCTCCTGACCCTGCGCCGGTTTCCGCACCAGCCTCATACTCACCATCGCCGGTTTCCGCACTATCCTAAGCCTCAGCACCTGACCCTGCGCCGGTTTCCGCACCAGCCTCATATTCAGCTCCTGACCCTGCACCGGTTTTGGCACCGGCCTCAGACTCACCAGCGCCAGTTCCCGCACCGGCCTCAGCCTCACCAATGCTGGTTCCCGCACCGGTCTCAGCCTCGGGTCCTGACCACGTGCCAGTTCCCACACCAGTCTCAACCTTGGATCCTGACCCTGCGCCGTCTCTTTTCCGACGTGGAGGTTACTGCCTTTGCCTCCTCACCCGCCACCACCTTGGAAGAGAGACTTTGGGGTTCCCTCGTCCACCCCCCTTCTGCTGTTGTGTGGGTTGGGAAATCTGTGTAGGCACCCCAGAGTTGCGCTGTTGAGGGGAGGGTCTGTCATGATTTCTGTCTCCGGCCGCTAGGGGTCGCCCTCTGACTTTGTATTTCCCTTCTCTGTTCAACCAACAGTTCCAGCTGAACAGAGTTAGGAGTCATTATTGTTTCTGTTCTTCCACTGGTCCTTAGTTCTCCCCTTGGTGTATTTAGTTGGTCTTTCCTTGGTTATAATTGTGGTGCATTAATGTATGTTTATTTCTGTCCTCACCATTCTCTCCCTCAACTTACCCAGTCTTTATCTCCCTCCTCATCTTTGTCTCTGTTTTCAGTCCTGTTCTGTTCTGTGTTTAATAAATCTCTATTTCACATCATGGAAGTCCGCGCCTGTGCCTACTTTTCTCAGTCCGGACTGGACCGTTTCTGTTCGTTGACAGTTTCCACATGTCAGACATTCTTTTACACAAAGCTAGACTAAGTGAGAACTTTAGCCTGGTCCGGACCAGGTTTGTTCTCCAGTGTAAGTTACCATGGAAGTACAGCGGGGATTCTTTTAAACCACGCTGATGGAACGGAACGCCCACTTAAATAAGTGAGACTTTTCGAAGTAAGCCAGGCTTCCCGTAATCCAGTTTCATGGAATACTCCCCAGTTCAAATGGCAGTTGGGGACACACTTATAACGGGAATTTTGCCAGCGGGTGAGGGGGACTCTGACATCAGTAGGTGAGGTCTTTTTCATACTGTACTTGTTTGACTTATTTGCATGGTTAAGATGAACAAGCAGGCAGCAGATGCGGCATTACATATGTTTGTTATGTTTCAGACAAGAGTATGAGAAGTGACCTCCGTGCTGTAGATGAAACTCCTGACAGTGATGGCGCTGCTGTACCAAGCACATCTTCATGCGCTGGCTGAGCACACTCCCGGCCTTAGAAACTGAGGGGCGACCATCCGGCTGTACTGATGGAAGCTGTGCTGCAGTCACAAAATACAATAGGCCTAGTCCATGCTATAAGAGATATTGCCAATGAACTAAAAATAGAATTGCACAGTGCACAGATTAAGGCTGATTTCAAATTTGCCCCTTAAATAATAGAACTTCCTGAATTATTGTCTCATGTTTAAGATTAAGGGGTTTCACACTGGGAATAGGTACGTCTTCTTACCGAGAAGCCAGCCATCATGCACCAGACCATTTTCATGTTTGTTTCCAACACTACTATTTCTGAGAATAAGCAAATCATGGGTTGAGCCAAGCCATCTCGCCACAACATTTATGAGATGCATCACAAATAATTTGCACATTAATAGAATGAAAATGCTTTCTATTAACATATGCAAATTCCTTCTCTGAAGGCGCCTTTATAGCAATATGAGTGCAGTCAATTGCTCTGATTACATTTGGAAAACCAGACATAGCTGCAAATTGCGCTTTAATGTTTGCCTGTTCTACCAGACTGTAAGGAAATTGTACATGTCTGGATGACCAACCCATACAGCGGGCATGGCTCGACTGGATAGAACTTGTAACGGGATAGTTAAGTCTGCATTTGCAAAGCTACCCCAGTTCAGCACACAGCTCCAAGAGGATAGATCTTGGGAATCTAAATCGACTTAGAAGCCAGGAAATGAAAACGCGCTCTCTTCTAATTCTTCCATTTGCGATATTAACCAATAACGCAAGAGCAGCCATGGAAGTTGCAATAGCTTGATCATTCTTGCCACCGTTTTGTTGTTACAACGCAGTGTCTTTGATAAAGACTGTGTCATTAATGCGAGTATACTAAAGGGAAGCCATAGTACCACTGATTTGCCTCTGGGTGCCATGCATTTACAAAAACGAGCAGAAACGTGCGTATGCATTAGTTGGGGCTCCCGCGAAATGTGAAACGGTTTTTGTGCGTACGCACCATTTATACATGAGGCCCCAGGGGAGCCCTTGCAAGGATATGCCTCCTTGTATGCCTACTGTGAAACTAGAGTACAATTTTTCTTACAGAGTGAACTAAATAAAGTGTAAATAACAGCTATGTTTGGAGATATAAACATATTTATAAAATAATCAATTGCACAGTATTTTGTAAAGTAGTTTCCTCTTTTTTCACAATATACAGTTAGATTACTAATAAGCTTTTTGCCCAAATCAAACCTACACACTGTAAAATGTGTAAAATGACAGTGATTAGTTAGCAGTTACCAAACAGGGATAACTTCTACACTTCAAACAACAACAGTTAGTAACAACAACTGGAAAAAGGTCACAAAAAAATTCTGAATTCTCTAACCCAAATGTTAGTTCAATGAATTTTCAATGACAGTAAAAAAAAACGTAAAAAAAAGACAGTAAAGAAAAGATCCCCAATCCTCATCCCAAAAATGGTGTTTGTAGCGCAGTACTCACACTACCAAGTAATGGTGTTGCTGATGCTATGCCACAGTTCTGATTGACCAAATGTAGGCCTTGTAGCTCTCCAGGCCTGAGGAACCAAATCTTTCCTCTGCCTCAACATATAGACTGTAGGCACTCGCAATGGAATGTCGATTGACATTGCCAAGAAGCACTACACAAATCAATTTGACTTGACTTCTTATGTGGTTCTCATGTTCTCCTCATTTGCATAAAGTTATATTCCATAAAGAAATATTCCAGATTTGATCTATGCCAAGCCCAACTGAAGCTGTTCTGGTGGGTGTGGTAACTATATTAACACCTTTCCTTTAATGTGTGTCATGTCCCCTAGCGGCCTACAGGGGTCGCTGTTTTGTTTTTGGTGTTTCACTTTTCTGTTCTTTGGTGATTATTCTTTAGCAGGTGTTTTTGTTTTAGTGTGAATACTGGTGTTGGGTTATTGGTTTGTTTGGGGGTTGTGTGTGTGTATTTAAAGGGATGTTTGTTCACTGTTTAGTTGCGGGTTCTCCCTCACATTAAGTCTGGGTGTTTCAGTGATTCTATGTTAAAAGAAAATGTATTGGCCCTCGAGCTGGTTTTTGTTTATAGTGTGTTTGTGTGAATAAACAGAAGAAAGCAAGATGGAACTGTGTCTGTGTGTCTCGTGCCTCGCACCCCGACACCCCGACGTGACAATGTGTTACTCTTCTTTATATCTTAATACTAGTACATTTGTCATCGTATAGACCCTTGTCCTGAAATAGGACTAATGAGTTAATCATAAAACTAATGCTGGAAATATTGTTAATTGTTCTGGGAAATCAGTTTACAGGGTAACCTTTTTATATTTATCCTTTATTCAAGTAATGTGTCTGTTAGATTGGTATAGTAGCTCTCTAGCCAGTCTACTAATGTGACAGTGACATACACCACATCATCTGAGAAATTTAAATTGAGCATTACATATTTATTTCAAACAGCACAATATTAATATTAGAATAAATACATTCATTTATTATCTTAGCCACTAATTCTTGACCAGGGTCATGGAGGTGCTGGAGTTTATTCCTGTGGTCCAGGGCAAAAGACACATCCTGGACAAATCATCAGTCCATTACGGGGCAGATACACTGAAACACATTCATGCACACTCAAACCTATGGGCAGTTTAGCATCACCAGTTCACCTGACATGCATGTCTTTAGACTGTGGGCAGAACCCAGAGCACCTGGTAGAAACCCACACACACACAGGGAGAACATGCAAACTCTGCCCAGCTAGAAATCAAACGAGGCCCTCCTTGCGGTCAGGCAACCACCGCATATATACAGCTCCAGAAAAAATATGAGACCACTGCAAACACTTTCAATTGATCTTTTATAGGTGCAAATATTGAACTGAACAGCTTTGGCTTAGTTTTTAAGAACTGCTGACAATATTTCTCCTCATTTCCAAACAAAAATATTGTTCTTTAAATCATCGTTTTAAAGGAAATGAAAAAATGTCAAAATAAGTGACATGATACAGAGTTTACAGAACTGAAATAAATCAAAGAAAACAAATCTCTTGTTCACTCAAACAAAATGGCAATAATTATCTTTGACACACTTCTAGTAGTGTTTTACCATCCAACTGGTCTCATTGTGAGAGGAGAGTGTTGATTACAGCAGTAGTTTTATACTTTTCCTCATTAAATAAGATGTGATTCAGGTGATCACTAATCAGTCCCTCATAAAGCAGAATGAGGTGCTTGTGTAGGAATTTAACAGACACTGGCATGGAATGGTTCTATTCTCATAGAGATGCTGATTTAAAAATAAATTGCAGTGATTTCTTATTTTTATTGAGCTTATTATTGTATAATAAAAACAATCATTTGAATTTAGTAGGCTATCTATTCTCCTCAAGATTATCTTTACCATTTCACTTCACCAGTGTTATAGGCAGAAAATTGGTCTGATATTGTAATCGTAGTGGTCCTCTTGCCAATCTGGCCTGTCTTGATGTCAATCGTTCTATGTAATGCCTATTTAGCCTCTTGGTTGATGCCAGCATATTAAACACAACTGTAATCACTGAAAGACTGTTGTTTCTATTGCAATTAAAGATCACATTCTGTTCAAGCAATTAAATATATGAACATATAAAACATATGAAGCAAAAACCAAAATATGCTATGATCTTTTATGTATATTAACGTGAAAATATTACAGTATGTATGTATGTTAGTACTACGCATTTCTAAAATTGTTTGATATGGAGCACACTTGCTTTAGACTTGTTAACATCATGTGTTTCAGCTGGCCGGTGTGCTCAGAGTGCTCATGAGTTTTGTTTTCTGATTGGTTTAGGGTTTTATATTTGTTTGGCACTGACTTGTGTCCACCGTCATCCTGGCTTCATCTGAAAGTGGTTCTCCCTTTTGTTTTTTTCTGAAGTCTAGTTATCTGGCCCGCATGCCTGTGTTCATTTTGTGTTTTTGAAAATAAAGAGAAGTAATATGGAAACAAATGTCTCTGTGACTGCCCTCCTTTGGGAGAAAGAGGAAGATGTGACAATTATAGTATTTTTAGTAGTAGTAAAGTGTTTATAGTAGTAGTATAGTATTTTTTATAATACATTTTTGACTACATTTTGACACTGACATATGATAAATGATAAAACCTCATATGACTGGTTCTCAGACAGGCTCAGACAACCTGTGGACCAAAGGAAACTGAACCTTTCAGATATGGACATCAGTGGACTAACTGAAGCTATATTTGCCACTTTGAGATTACAGTATTGCTAAAAATATTCGGAGCTTTGCTTGATTATGTCTTGGATTACATGTTTTTCCTAATAGAATTTCTAATAGTTTCTACTAGCAGTCTACTGATATTCCTTTAAGCAATTTCCACCGAGATCAATAAAGTTTTCTGATTCAGTTTACAAGTTTTGCACTGGAGCTTTGATAGTGATGTAGCTAACAACTGATGGACATTTATACAACCACTGTGCATCCTGCATGCCTGGATCATGACACAAATCAGCTTCAGTTTTTAATAAATCTCAGATTTCTTTCTAAAACTGACTGATTTTGACATGCACAATGTTTTTCAGAGATTCCAGTCTCAGTGGAGTTTTCTTGTATAAATAGACATTCTGTAAGCACATTAGATAAGAAATACACTAAAACATATGCATAACCATATCTAAATTGTATATAAAAGCGTCTCATTTGGACACAGAAAAAATATTGATTTTGTGGACCCTTAGATTTTTTTGAGTGCACCATTTCAGAAACAGCTGGCGAATCTCTTTTGCTCTGAAAAAATACATGAATGGGTTGACCATTGGTGGAAATAACCAGTAAAACATAGTGAATACAAGTTTTTGATTGATGCCTAACTTTACATTGGGGAGGTAGGGTATTGTGAACAGAAAAAAGCGGGGCACATAATGGATGCTGATGATGCATAGCTGTGTGGCGCATGTAGAGAAGGCTTTCAGTCTACTGTGGTTATTGACTGTTCTGATTACAGACACCACAATATTGATGTAAAAGAAAATGATACAAATAAAAGATGAGGCAAGCATGCACAAGACAAAAGAGGTGAAAACAAAGCTTTGGTAGCTAACATCAGAGCAAACCAGACTAAATAACGACAAAGTATCACAGTAACAATGAATAATAAGGTTGGGTCCACAGAATGGCAGCTGCGTGGTCTGTATTGCGATAATGGCAGGAAAAAATACAGAAAATGTCCATGCACACCCTATTAAGAGGATCATAGTTCGATTGGTCATTAGCACAGGGTATCTGAGGGGGAAGCAAATAGCCAGATATCGATCTAGAGCCATGATCGTCATAGTAAGAAAGTTTACATTTGCAAAGTAATGGATAAGCAGTCTCTGGAACATGCAAACATGGAAGGGAACTGACCCATCATTGAACCAGTAACGGGCAATCATTTTAGGCAAAGTCACAGTGCAGAATCCAATATCTGCCAGAGCTAAATTTATCATTATAATGTACATAGGCTTCTGCATGCTTGGTTCAATAGTAAAAAGTAGCACAAACACTGAGTTCCCTACTACCACAGTTACATAGATGGTCAAGAACACTGCAGCAACCAAGTTGTAATATTTTGGCTGGAGTCCAAAGAAACCTACAATGAAAAATTCTGTAACAACCGAGGTGGCTGTCAGGTTCTTAACTGGCATGCTGAAAATAATAAAAAGAAAACTCACATTACAACACAAAATGCGCTCACCTAACCAAAATTCTATTCGATTATAAATCTGTTATACGTAGAAGAGTTAGTGTCCTCTACTAAACATAAATATAAATTCATATTTAGAAATAAAAAATATTTTCTAAAATATCATAGCCAATAACCTCTTACATTAGAATGTGTAAATATTGACGTGAAACTTTATTACATTTACATAATTAATAATGAAGTGACTAAGCTGTGATTTCATTTATGTGTAGATCTGTATAGAGACAAGATTACCTCTCCATCCACTTGTTCTTTCTGCTCTTGCTAGAAGATTCTGTCATAATTTGTTGTAGAAAAAAATATATACACTCTTAAGTAAAGACAGCATGATATAAAAGACATATTATTAAAATTATTAATTTGATGTGTAGAGAGAAACTGTCAGGTCACCTTTATTTGTGAGCTTCTACCGTTGCTCTTTATTTTGCTACAGTCTGCTGCAGTCTTTTATAGCATGAAGTTATGAGAAAATAACCCATACGACTATGCATACACCCCTGAGGGGTCCAGTCTCAGGATATGTTTACATTTACACCCCCCCCCATCACCACCACCAACACATCCTGTTCAACCCATGATTAACTTTAATTATTAATGTACCAAAAATATAAGATGGGAATATTCAGTGCAGAGACCTATTATGTTACAATAGATTATGATTATGTTACAATTATCTTTAAATATATTTTTAATACCGTAGACAGTTATAGAAACATAATGTGTTACATGCTGTGCCTTTCACAAATATTGGCACCCTGGTAAACATGACTAAAGCAAAAGTAAATAAACACTTTGATTGCTCATCCTTTTGATCTTTCATTTAAAATATTAACAAAAATCCAGCCCAAATGACTGAAAGATAAAACCTAAATATTACAATGAAAATATTCATCTTAAATGTATGCATGCCAAATTGATTAGTACCCCTATAGTTTTAAAGGAAAAAATCTGTATGAAAACCATGATTTCCTGTTTCATTGGGGTATGAATATAATGTGACAAACAGGTCATCCATCACTAACAAAAAGACCATAGAGCACCACAATGGTGTCCAACACAAGGTTATTGGAAAAATCAAGAAATAGTTACAAGAAAATAGCCTAACAGTTGAAAATTTACACAATCTGGGCCATTTTCAGACGTTTAAAGCAACCAATTAGACAATGCCCAATGCCAATGGATCAGAGCACTACCAGTCACTCCACGATTCCATGATCAGTTGCAGCCTGTAGAGATGACAGTGTTCAACGTCACTAATGTACTTTGCTCTGGATAAGAGCATCTGCTAAATGGCGTAAACATAAAAGTAGAGTGCTGTCAATAGCAGCTTAATTTGAAATGCCCCAGAACACTCTTTACTAAAATCCACCACTAAAGACTGTTTGATGGAAGTAACTGTGACTGGACACAAAGAGGCATTTTAATGCTAGCACTCATGCAGCAATGTTGTCTGTGGAGAACTTATACATTGGATCCCTAGTATTCCAGCAATTGTTTTGAAGAAAGTGAAAATTTACCAATTTCTTAAACCAAATACAGAAATGTAAGAAATGTTTGATTGAACTGTATGGAAAACTGCATTACCACAAACCTGAGAAAAAAAATCGCATGGAATGTCTCGATTGTGGGTGATTAAGATACCATGCAAGTTTGGCTGGCTATTATATTGTTTCTTAACTGACTAGATTTAGTGCATTTGGACTTGAAACAAATAAAGAGATTATAGTGTTCTTTCTTTATCTTCAGCTACATGATCGCTATTTCATGAAGCTTTACCAGTAGACTACTGATCACATCAAGTGTGTATTGTTTCTTATTCAAAGTGCAGATAAATAGTGAATTTTTGCTGGATTTATCTTTCTAAAACACTACATACAACTTTGGTATAAAGTACTGTATTTGAACCAGTTTATTAAAGTGATTGTTCAAAGACTTGATAGGTATAGAATGCTACTTGCATATTGAACCATCCATTACAAATCTGGAAAAATCATGTTTCGCTCAAGTGTAAAAATGACAGCAGTGTTAAACAATAACATGTGTAAGGTACTGATACTGATACTAAGTAGTCTCAGCACTAGAGAATATGTCTTTGACAGACTGTACAACGTATGGACTCAACTCAATGTGTGAACGTAGACAGTTGTTTTGGCATGTGGATTTGTTGTAATGACATGTACAAAGCAGTGGCGGTTTCTATAAGACTACAAGTGAAACAGTGTTTCACCAAGAAAAATAATTTAAAAAAACTTCATAACTATCACTTTTTTTATTGCTGTGAAACAAAATGCTCATAAAAATAATAAGATTGCTCTCCTAATTTCA
>JBBPCY010000035.1:11178377-11190142 GCA_037974405.1 Brachyalestes nurse
TGTGTGTATATGTATGTATGTGTGTGTGTATGTATATATATATATATATATCTCACACACACAAACACGTGTCACGTGTCTGAACACATAACACACTACAGCACACAATGTGAACAGTGTGAATTTTTTTCTCTGTATTTAACTCATTTACCAAGTGAAGCAGTAGGCAGGAACACAGTGCCGGAGGAGCAGTGTGGGAAACTCCCTAACCATTAGGCCACCAGCTGCCCCTAAATATATACATATACACATTTACATTTATTATTTAAAGGAACCTTTTTATGGCACTCAGTGACACTTTACAGACAAGTAAACTAGACCATAAAATTAACAATGCAAAATCAAAAGTCAAATAAAAATAGACAATAAATAAACATATATAAAATCACGAGAGTGTAAGACTAAAAATTAGTGCAGTCTAAAGACAAGATCAAAGAGAGTAGGCAGGTTTTAAAAGGTGTGTGTTTTTAAGACAGGATTTGAAAGTCGGAAGTGAGTCTAAATTGTGTAAACCTCATGGTGGACAAACAAGAAGAGGGCATAGCGAGTGGAAGAGGAAGATCTGAGAGTGTGTGAGAGATGTGAGAGTTCAGAAAGGTACAGGGTGCTAGGTTATGAAGATGTGGGTAAAAGTGCAAAGTGACCATTTGTCCCTTGAACACACCACAGTACACTGTGGGAAATTCTTTCTCTGCATTTAACCCGTTCACCAAGTGAAGCAGTGCGCAGAGTACACCGTTACGTGGTGCTAGGTTATGAAGAGCTTTAAATGTTAAAAGCAATTACAATCAATTTGATATTTAACTGGGAACCATAAAAGGTTGAAACTGGCCATGGTGATGTGTTCAGTGTAAGGCGGTTGGGTTAAAACACAGGCTGCAGAATAACTAAAGCTTATGCAGAAGGAGACTAGCAGTACTATAAAGTATGATGAAAGGAAGAAGACAGTTTGTATGACCAAGGCTGAAATATGCAGACCAGGTAATGTTATTAATGTGTGCTTAAAAAAAAAAAAATTTCAAGGATGACACCTAAGCTCCAAACCTGAGAAGAGGAAGAAACTATGGAGCTGTCTGTTGCGCAAGAAAAACTGTCAGTTTTGGCAAAAATAGAATTTAAATGTTGGATTTTTGCTTTAATATTTTGACTCTATTCTACAACATCTGTCTATATTCCACTTGCTGTTCTTGGGGACCACCCCGCTCTTTACATTTAAGTATTTTCCCCAACCAGGGCTTGGTTTCCCAGCATCTCGGCACAGTATGATTATTAAATGGTAGAGCGAGCATCACACAGAACACTCTCTGTACAGTGAAGCTAAACTCTGAGATGGTCTTAAGACACTCATTAACAGTCTCATACTGAGTTGAGGTGGGTGTGTTAAAGCAAGCAAAGCAGTAAAATGCACAAGACATGTGCCCCCCAAGGTTGGGAAACACTAACACACCCACACACACACACACACACACACACACACGTTCTAGAAAAGGCTTATTACAGTTTATTGTGTCCGGAGATAAAGTGATTGCAGCCCAGGTAAGCTTCCTGCACGCATAAAGAAGTCACACCTAACAATGAGTGTAATACTGACTGTTGGAGATCAGTAACATATGCACACACACCCACACAATTACATGCACAGCTACCTGCATAAGATGCCTGACTTTCCCGTAAAACACACAAATGCTTCTAAACTCAGACACACCCTTCCAACCAGGTCAGGCCAGTGCCAGTGTGTTATTACTCAGGAGAACTAATACACACCAGTTTCATCACCGGCCGGGAATGAACGCTCAGTACGAACTGTGTCGCCTGGTTTATGTTGCTCATGATGTTTGGATTTCAGGAGACAGCAGGAGGTTTATGATGCTTTATGATGCTGGCAGTGTTTACTGTTTGTAATTGAACTTCTCTGATAAGTCTGTCCCAAAGCTGATTAAAGAAATACTTTGGCTAAAAATCGCCAAAGTCGGTCAAAAGTGCAGTTGTCAAACTGCAAGAACTGAAATAATTAGTGTGATTGTGGATTCTCAAGTTTTTTTGTTATTATTATTATTATATTATTATTATTGTCATTATTATTATTATTATTATTATTGTTATTATAGCTGGAATTTTACACCTCTTCTCCTCCTACAGTTTTTGAAATAATAACTTTCTTTCAATGTCAGAATGTCCGTTGATGAGGAGTCAAGTATTAATTGTTTAATAAATTCCGTTTGGTCGAGAGTGGGTGATAAAAAAAAATGTGTGCAGGAGACAGAGTCTGTGACGTCACTATTGTGGCAGCTAAAAAAAAGTCATACAAATACAAGCTCAACAGTTTTTTTTTCTTACGGAGCTAAAGAGACAGCAGACCCATAAACAGATTTCAGGACACTAAAGCTCCGATCAGGTATACAAAAAGACAAGTGTCACTGTTTGTTGTGGTTTAATTAAAAATAATCAGCCCACGAATGCTAAAAGAGGGGAGTCTGAAGAGGCGATGCTTCAAATCCATGCTGTGAGTAGTTTTTTTTTTTTTTTTAACACAGACATTTTTTGTCAGGAAAGTCAAATGTTTGGGTGTCTTCAAACGCAGTCGCACTTCGCATTTACTCGCAGAAATGCGTCTAGTTTATTCTTGCAATTGCTGCAGACATTAGGTTAGACCAATCAAAAACACTTATGTTCTCATGGACAGGAAAGCACAGCCACAGCTGCCTGGAAATTTAATCGAAAATAATCGCAGTTTAAATTGCAGTAAGAATTTGTTCAACCACAAAGCAAAGAAGCATCTTACTATCAATTGACATTTTGCTAAATTATTACAGTGTTCTCAGTTCATGTCATGTAATCTCTGATAGTCATATATTTAGTGGGTTCTAACACTGAATGACACAATGTCACCTAAAGAAAGTACATCAGAGCAGCTACAAGACTGTTTTATAGTCTGAAATTGGCCAACATTTTTTGCCCAAGTTTGTAGGTGACAGTGTAAGAAACCACATAAGTAGGTCTGTTACAGTTGACATGTTTAGAGACAGGTATGTGATGATTTAGGTTACTGTAAACTTCAATTACTTTTTAGCCTTGTAGTGCGAAACTAAAAAGAAAGTCTTTAGGCACTGAGCATGTTGACTGATGGGCTAATTCTAGAGCAAGAGTGTAAACTGGGTGTACATTTTCATGGAACTTCTCCAACAGTGTGGAGACCGACGGCCTAAGAGCTCTACGTGCTCTTGTTTTTTTTTTTTAGCCTGTTTTCTGAATGAGTCATTTTCCACTCCATTCTTCTACACATTTTTGGATGTTCATGAAAGTCCTCATTAATGCACAGTAGGTTGAGTTTTTGTTGGGTTTTTTTCCGTCTGTAGACTGGGACGTGCGTCTCTGGGGCTGATTTCAGAGGAAGTGATTCTTGTGCTGCGAAAGTTATTTTAATCAGATTGTGGTGTAACTGTGGTCTTTTTGTTTTGAGCTGTTTAAACTGAATCCCTGCTATTAACCGAACCATCTGTGATTATAAACTGAATCCCTGCTATTAACTGAACCCTATGTGATTACAGACACAACCCATTATTAGGTGAACCCTCTCTGTGGTTATAGACTGAACCCCTGTTAAGTGAACCCTCTCTGATTAGAACCTGAACCCATTACTAAGTGAACCCTCTCTGTGGTTATAGACTGAACCCCTGTTAAGTGAACCCTCTCCGATTAGAACCTGAACCCATTATTAAGTGAACCCTCTGCGATTATGATCTGACAGGGTGCACGAATTTCTCTGCATTTGTTTACAGCATTTCTCAAACTCAGCGCACCAAGAGCTTCCCAAATGTCATGTCAGTGTAATGTGGCACTTTATGGTTCTCCGTTGCAGGATTGCATGTGATCACACACCAGGAAAAAACCTAAACTTTCACTTCAGGAAAGGAGGCCAGGCTAGACAACAACCACCTGGTGTTTGTTTTGCTTTGACCATGAAACCCCACTAGATGGCGATGTGAGCGTTTAAGGCCTGTAAACTGAACAGCAGGTGGGATGAGTGGAATTAATACAGATTTGCGTTTATATTTTGGCCCTTTCTGCGCTATAAAGCAAAAGCTGGATTTAACCAAACCAGCACATTACATACCCAGGGGGCGGCTGGGGATTAGGGAGGTCATCCTGCAATCAGAAGGTTGTGGGTTCAAATCTCAGGACGGCTACTTTCATCAGAGGTACCCCATGGGAAAGGTACTGTACCCACACTGCTTCAAATGCAGAAATAATTTCACATTGTGCTGTAGTGTGCTCACATATGACAAATAGACACTTTACATACCTGTAACCCAGCTCAGCCATCCCTCAGTATCGGCTCAGTTTGAGGCAAATTTTTCAGAACAGGAAAAAAACCTCAGCAAAACTGCAGTAAATTCAGAAATCTGCATCACAAATAACGTACAAAAACACTAACTTGAATTACAGTAATATAGTCTAAAATCTAAAATCTATTAAGACAAAACATGAACGCCCCATTAAAGTCCCCCCACCACACCAATATAAACAGTATTTACAAGAAAAAATACAATATATTAAAAAAAAAGTTTATTGATGTCAGAAGCATACCAGAATGTCAATGAAACAAATGCAATTTTTTTCATATTTTTTAATCATTGTGGCAATTACAGTGGTATTCAAAGTACAGTAAAATAACTGTATGATACGGCAATTTACTAATGATAGTGATGTGAAAAAATAAACAAAAGAAATACATTAAGATATGAACTACAACCTCACATTAAACTAGGTTGTGTGCTGCACACCTCTAAAACTCCATCAACGCCAAGCCAAATTTTTTTTTTCAACCCCCTTAGACTGTACTGGGCAAGGACAGTGGCTTAGGAACTACCGTTACAAAAGAAGGGGTAAAGAAAAAAAAAAAAAAAAACAAAGAAAAAGAAAGAAAAACAAAAAACAAACCAGGAGAAATATTAAATCAAAGAGCTGGGGGGAGTACGAACAAACACAGATGACACTTTTGTAGTGTTGCTATACAAAAAGGGGAAAAGAAACTGTACAGCTTAAAAACCTTATGATATACACCACCTTAAATTTTTTTTTCCTTTTAGTTTTCCTTATTTACCCATTTTATGGCCTCAGTTAAGTGTGTACAAGGGGGTTAAATGCTTTATAAACAAGAAGCTAAGCTCTAATTTGTAACCAATTTACTCATCGTCCTCCTCTTCGTCCTCCTCGTCGTCGTCTTCCTCATCGTCATCATCGTCATCATCCTCGTCGTTCGCTTTGTCTGGCTTGGTGGGGGCTTTCGCGGCGCCCCCTACAACTTTCCCCTTCCGATATGCTGCAATGTCCTGAAACAAGATTAACTTGGGTTAACCTACAAAGGCTCTTACATCATTATTTCAAACAATAACTGACAAATAAATTAATCTGGGGAAAAAAATGACAGCTCTAATTTAAAATCATCCGAGTTGAATACACTTAGTATCTAGTGTCATCCCGTACCTTCTCGTACTTCTCCTTCAGCTTGGCTGCCTTCTTCTCATAAGGCTGCTTCTCTTCAGCAGAAGTCTTATTCCACATCTCTCCGAGCTTCTTGGCCACATCTCCGATGGACAGACCCGGGGTCTCCTCCTTCACCTTGGGCCGATATTCCGCACAGAAAATGAAAAAGGCTGACCTGAAAGAGAAAGTGTGTGTGTGTGTGTGTGTGTGTGTGTGTGGTGGGGGGGTGCGTGTCATTTTGGCATTCGTCACTGAACACTGTAAATTAAATGCATTGATGCAATCATTTTTGAGGCCTACAAAAATAGTCAAGATTCTTACGGGGGTCTCTTGGGTGCATTGGGGTCCTTAAACCTCTTCTTCTTCTCACCTCTGGGAGGAACATAGTTCTTCATCTCCCGCTCATAACGCGCCTTGTCCAGTCTGGCCATATCCTCGAACTTGCCTTTTTCCTTGGCCGACATGGTCTGAGCAGAACACAGAGGATTAATTTTTACAATAAAATAAAAATAAATATAAGCGTGTTGCGTAAAGACCCAGAACTTCCGTACCTTCCATCGCTCAGAGCACTTTTTAGAGAACTCTGAAAAGTTGACGGACGTGTCGGGATGTTTCTTCTTGTGTTCCTCTCTGCACGTCTGGACAAAATAGGCATAAGAGGACATTTTTCCTCGCGGCTTTGTTGGGTCCTTCCCCATCTTTAAGAAATCCCTGAAACAGAACAGAAATGGGAGTGTCAAAGTTGCTCCTCTGGACAGCACCGGAAAGATCTCCACATTTTACACGTTCCCTAATAAATCTCACAGCCTGCGATAGCATCATTTATCATCACGATTTACCATCACAAAAAATGTTTATGAATCTAAAAATTTAAAAAGCACAATAAAATTCAAAACCACTAACCTGAATTATAGCTACTCAGTAATTCCTCTAAAATCTAAACTTAACCGCCATAAAGCATGAATAAATCTCACAGCCTGCGATGGCATCATTTATCATCATGATTTACCACTAAATTATTTAACCTAAACATCAAAATGTGCAATAAAAGCCTAAATGTAAAAGTTGTGTTAAAATCTCTTAAAAATAGGGCCCCAAGTTGATGTGACAGGAGTTAATTTATCAAATTTATTCAGAACAATCAGAAATGGATGCTCCTCTGAACAGCCTGGACTCTGGAGAGATATCCACATTTTACACATTTCCTCTAATAAACCACACAGCCTGCAATGACAAAATTCACCATTACTAAAAATATCTATTTTTAAACAAACATTAAAATGTGCAACAAAATCCTAAATGTAAAAAGTTGTTAAAATCTCCTAAAGCAGGACGCGAAGTTGAAATGATGTGATCCGACTGAATTTATTAAATTTATCATCAGAATGATTTAAAGTGGTGCGAGTCTGACCCTGTCAGAGTGGAGTAAAAGTGTTAAAATGTGTTGCCCTGTATAGAGACACTGTGTAGTGAAAGTGTCTAATGTATTTATATAAACATTAAAATGGGCATTAAAAACCTAAATTTAAAAGGTGGGGTTAAAAATCTTCTAAAGTAAGGTCCCCAAGTTAAAATAATGTGACAGGAGTGAATTTATCAGAAGTATTCAGAATGATCAGAATGGATGCTCCTCTGAACAGTCTGGACTCTGGAAGCTCCTCTGAGAAGATCTGGACTCTGGAGAGATGACAACATTTCACACATTTCCTCTAATAAACCACACAGCCTGCGATGGCATCATTTACCATCGTGATTTACCACCACAAAAAAGCATTTTTTTTTTAAATGAACATTAAAATGTGGAATAAAATCTTATTTTTTAAAAGTTGTTAAAATCTCCTAAAGTAGGGCCCAAAGTTGAAATAATGTGTTCCGACTGAAAATGAGTAAATTTTTAAAAATGACTTAGTGACAATGTGAGTCTGACCCCATCAGAGTGGAGTAAAAGTGTCAAAAATGTGAAATAAGCAGCGTTGTTGTTCTGTCTAAAGAGACTGTGTAGTGAGATGGTCAGATTAAAATCTCTTAAAGTACGTCCCCAAGTTGAAATAATGTGACAGTGCCGAATTTATAAAAAATTAAAAAACGATTTAAAAGTGCTGATGTGCGTCCGCCCCTGTCAAAGTGGAGTAAAACTGTTAAAAATGTTAAATAAACAGTGTAGTCCTGTCTATGGAGAGTATGTACTAAGAGAGGCAGTAATGGCGCGGGTCTGTGTGTCTGAGGGAAAAAGGAGGTCAACAACGACAGCAATATTTCTCCTTCCATTTTGTGAGAAAGGCTTCCTGATGAAAGAAAGTCCTCCTCAAATGTCTCCACCCGTCCCTCTGTCTGTTTTTCGGCCCGCCGGGTGAAGCGCCGGCTCGGGAGCTCCTGGCAGGTCTGTCTCTGAGAGAGAGCCGTGTCTGTGTGTGGTAGTATACTGGGTCCGTGCTGAGTGTGTGGAGTCAGTGTGTGCTCGGAATGGCTGCTGTCTTCATGCACTAACACTGAGAATATGGCTCCTTCTCTTTGTGCTCAGCCATTACACTGCCAGCTATAGGGGGCACCCACCTCTCTTTAACTCCACATTTAACCACCATACGACCCTCGCAGAGACATAAAACTGCATTCGTTGGAAAGAGGAAAGATTGAACTTTCATTTGGTACCGAAATACACCCCGGTCGACAGTGAGAAACATTAAAAAACCCGGTTTGAAAAAGTTGAAGTGAACTGCGCGCGTCCCGGCTCTGAGGCTGCGCCTTGTTTCCTACAGTCAGCCATTACAGCCTGTCTCTCTTCTCTCCTTCTCTTCTCTCTCCTCTCCTCGACACCACGGAGGGAGAAATACCACACAGACACTCTCACACACTCGTCATACACCGTCTCACTTTTTCCACCTTAGTCATTTTTCCTCTTTTTATTTATTTCCCACATCCCAGCCTCTTCTCTTCTCTCTCTCGCTCTCTCTCCCCCTCTATCTCTCTATGTAATGGCTGTTAGCCGTTAGCCGCTAGCTGCTGGTGCGCAGTCTCTGCACCAAAACAAACAGTAATAAACACATTTAAGCCGTTCAGTTCGCAACGACGAGAGAAACGCAAGTTATTTATGTTTTAGAATCACACGGAAATTTAAAGACAGCGATAAAAATGCTGGTTTTCAATGAGAAGATAATATCCTGACAGATTTCAGGCGTCTGGGTGATTGGGTAAATTCGAGATGTGTGAAAAATACCGAGCCCACAGTGCGGGACGAATTTAAAAACGTGGTTTTCTCCGTTCTTCCAGAGGTTTGGGACTTACCCACACTTGTGAGAGAGTGTGACAGTCCCGAGTCTGTGCTGGTCCTGCTGCTCTGCAATGGCCGAGTCTACGCAGTCTCCTCTCCTCTCGCTCCGAACAGGGATCTCCGCACTGCGCGCTCCCTATTGGCTGCCGCCAAGCCCAGCCCCGCGCTCATTGGCTGAAACCTTTCCATTGTCCTAATAACAGGCCGGTGCTGATTGGCCGTCCTTTGTGAAACGTCACGGACGTTTTAAACGGCGCGTGAATCCGAACTGGTGTGGATCCTGAGCTGAACCTGCAGCAGAGTGATGGCAGACTGGGGCTCTGAGGAACTCCAGCACCACGGACTCCTCTCCCAGCCGCACCGACCACTCCACACACAACTCTGAGAGGAGCCTGCAGAGAGAGATCCACAACACAATCAACCAGATCCCACCAAACACCACACCCCTCCAACTCCTCCACCACCACACACTCACATTTAAACACAAGGTGCAATTAAGGGTCAGATCTTTTTATTTAAATTATCATCCCACCAAACACCACAGCCCTCCAACTTCTCCATCTTTTGTTGTGTTATATAATCTAGCAACTATACCAGGTAACTTAATGTTGATTGTCTTGCTCTTTCTTTATTCTTACGTGCATAGTAACACAATAGTAATAGCAACTCATCACAAGTCCATTTAACATGTGGTGCAGTTAAAGAGTCAGAGCATTTTATCTCAGTTCTGCTGTCGGTATGTCAATAATGATGAAATTTAAAATGGAAACGGTAAACATATTTATGCACTGGTCTCACTGTGATTGTATGTCTTCCGTTGTATCATCTACCAATTATACCAGATAGCCTAACTTAATTTTTTGTTTGTTCTTTATTCTTACACGCACATTTAAAAAAAAGTGATCACAAGTCCATTTAACTGAGGTGCAATGAAGGGTCAGATCATTCTGAGAAAGATCTTATCTATCTGGAAACCATACTTTCACAATCAGCTTATTAAATTAATTAGTTCAGTAATTTGTTTTCTGTAACCGCTTAACTCTTACTAGGGTCATGGGTACCCGGAGCCTGTCCCGGGATCTACAGGCGCGAGGTAGGGACTCAACTTGGGCGGGGCACCAGCACTGCACAGGGCACACACACACACACACACACACACACACACTAACACCTACGGTCAATATAGAATTCCCAGTTCTCCTTACTGCATGTCTCTGGACTGTGGGAGAAACCCGGAGACCCCAGAGTAAACCCACACCACTACGAGGAGAACATGCAAACTCCACACGCGCACACACACGCACACACAAGGACCCTGATTCAACAATGCTACCCACAGCGCCACCATGGGGCCCATTAAATGAATTAAAAACTAGCTCTTGGTTGATTTATATCAGTTCAGTTTATATCAGGCGTGAGTTAACAGTGGGCCATTTGTGCACCAGGTATGTCCTGTACTTTACTAATCACTCAAGGAATGTGTGTGTGGTGCACCATCTGAGAGACGAATGATGATTGTACAGTGTGTAATGTGAATTAATCTGTCTATACACAGCTCCTAGTTTTCCGTCTGTCTGTCTGTCTGTCTGTGTAGCTGGCTGGCTGGCTGGCTTGCACATCTTATCATCTGCTGTCAGTGTGTCAATATAGATTTAAAATGAACATAGTAACCAAATTCACACTCAGGCCTTATTATGCATTTTATAATTATCTACATCTACAGAGCTGCAAATCTCATCTGCACTGTACATTCCTGTGTATTACAATGACAATAAAGATATTCTATTCTATTCTATTCTATTCTATTCTGTTCTATGAAACAAGGATCCTCCAGGACCATGGTGCAACACAAGAGCAGAACAGAGCAGAATACCACAGGACCACCTGTACAGACAGGACAAAGGGGGTGCAAAAAAAGAATATGAAAATGAAAAACATATTGACACACCATGTTTGTATGTCTTTTTGTTGCATTATGTAAATGTAATCTACCAGCAATACCAAATAAGTTAATGTTGATTTTCTTGTTCATTCTTTATTCTTGCATGCACAGCACAGTAAATAAAAATACACTAATAATAACTGATCTCAGTAATCCTCTGACACAGATAAACAAGTAAATAAGTGAGTATGTGGATTAACGGAGAGGCCTGTGCATGTTAATGAGAGTTCCGTGTGTGAATGATGAAGAGTGTTGGGTGACAGCAGCAGGAGAGTGGGGGGGGGGGTACAGAAGTAGCCCCTCGGTTCCATTGTCTCAGTGGATGAGCAGCTGCAGCCGTCTGCAAGCTCTCAGTACACACACACACACACACACACACACACACAGAATTTACAGAGGCACACAGGGTCTTATATTGCATTTTTTAAACTGGGGGCAAACTATTACAGGCCGGACGGCATATTAAAACTATTCACTAAAATTAGTTACTCAGACTGAACTGAGCTAGTGAAGGCCTCAAATGATCATTAATGCTGTTGTTGTTGTTATTATTATTATTATTATTGTTATTATTATTATTATTAGTAGTAGTAGTATATTATTATAATTTTTTACATTTATTATACATTTTTATTATGATTATGTTTATGTTTATATTTATGTTTATGTTTATCATCATTAATATTTTTTTTAACTATTTTTGTTTGTTTGTTAATTGTTCAGTGTATTTGTGTTTCATGATGAATGTTAATAATTTCCTGACTGTGAGTTATACATATATTTTAAATAATGAACATTAAATGTCCTGAGTGGATGTTTTATATATTTATAAATAATGAATATTAATAAGTTCCTGACTGTGTGTTATATATCTCTATATAAATAATTATATAAAAAATAAATTAATAACCTCCTGACTGCATATTTTATATCTATGTATTTATAAATAATGAATATTAATGAGGTCCTGACTGTGTGTTATGTATGTCTATATAAATAATGAATATTAATGAGGTCCTGACTGTGTGTTATGTATGTCTATATAAATAATGAATATTAATGAGGTCC
>JBBPCY010000035.1:11242565-11256147 GCA_037974405.1 Brachyalestes nurse
AGATGATGATAATAAACTAAGAGCCGTTTGGGAGCCGAAAGAACCAGCTCTTCTTTGGGAGCCGTGCCACAAGAGCCAGCTCTCTGAAAAGAGCCGAACTTCCCCCCATCTATCCTGCGAACGTAGAGCGTAAACTGCGTTCAGTCTCGCGAGGGTGAGAGTGTGTGTGTGTGTGTGTGTGTGTGTGTGTGTGTGTGTATATGTGTATATATATATATATATATATCACAAACTTTTCTGACCTTAAAACCAGTGTTTGGGTGCCCCTGTCTTTCTCTGTGCAAATGTTTGAGGAAATGGCACTTCTTGGACTGTGTCCAAAAACTGGTTATTTAATTGCCTATTGAAAAATACTTAGAGAAAGTGTGGCTCAGTGATTTGATGTGTCAGTAAAGATTGTAGGTTCAAATCTGCCTGGGTCAAAACCTTTACATTTACATTTACAGCATTTATCAGACACTTTTATCCAAAGTGACTTCCACTCCCTAACTACAGGGGGCAGTCTCCCTGGGGCAACTTGGGGTTAAGGGTCTTTACCCAGTGGTGGTCCTGAGCAAGTTGAAAATTCAGTTCTATTAAGTCACGTTAAGTAGGTGTTGTTGTAATTACAACCATCTGCAAAAAAACACAGTGAAGCGAAACAATGTTCCTCTACCACCATAGTGCAACACAAGACTATGTACGTGTAATCAGAACAGGACTGTGTAGAGTCCAAAAAGAAAGTGAAAGACTAAAAACCCATTGTAGTGATGCTAGAGATGTTGCTGTCAATTCTGGCTTACTCCCAGCAATTCCTCAGATGGAAAGGAATTCTATGAAGTGTTCTCATAAATTGTTTTTTTTGTCTACATGTTAAGGTTCAGGTGACGGTTGGTGGTGATGTACAAACGGAGTTTAGTGAGGGGGCAGTTTTGATGAGCCTCATGATGAGCCTGATAGTCACAGGCTCAGAAGACTTATTGGGTCCAGGGATGATATTGGTTGCTTTAAAGTATGCTGGGATGACTGTGGAGCTCAGAGAGATTTTGAAGATTTGTTGGTTGGTCTGCATCCTCTAAACACTTGTCCAGGTTTCTTACTGCGTTGTCATTCCATGCCTGAAAACATGCTTAGAACTGATAAAGCGCACCTAGGAGGGAGGTCTTATTGTCACACGCGGGTAAATATGTTCTGTAGCTGGTGATGGCCTGGATGCCCTGCCACATAGCCTGTGTGTGCCCAGTGTCTTGGAAGTGTTGTTGAATAAAAATAGGGCATTACTCGTGTAATATGTTCAAATGTATATATATTTAACAACTTTTTCTAACTTTTCTCTTCCAGTGGGTATGATATCCCTCTGAACCCGCTCCACCTTATCCCGTTCTATGCTGGTGCGCGCTTCCACGACTTTCACCATATGAACTTTGTGGGCAACTATGGCTCCACATTTACCTGGTGGGACAAATTTTTTAAAACAGACTCTCAGTTCAACAGCCACACAGAGAAACAGTGCCTAAAAAAGGATGAGTAACACTCTCAAACACAATCTACTGAATCTCACCCTGGACTGAACAGATGTCAGTGATCAATACCAGCATCCTTATTTTCACCTATTGTGCCTTTAGAAGGTAAGACACAAACACACATAAACACACACTCACATACATTGTTGAGTGATGGGTTGTGTCGATACCTCACTCACACAAAATAAAAAGGTTTCCTTCAGTGTCATTATTCACTAGTGCAAGTAGTCATGGTTCAATAATATAATTCCTCAAAGCACTTTACATTTCCTTTGTATAAAAGCTTTGTCTTTTCAGTGTTTGTGATAAAGATTTCCCTATAACTGTACTTCTGGAAACAAATATAACAAAGGATACATTTTTTGGGGGGGGGGGGTGGAATACTGCTTATACTGTTTTTTTGTGGATAGTGTATGAAAAATTGTATTACTTAAAAAAAATGCTTACTCTTCATGAAGGAACAGTACATACGTGGTATATTATCCCATTGGACTGTATTACATTGCATCTGATCATTCAGATTGAATAAACTGAAAATAAATGTTATTTGCATTGTCACATCATGTATTTACAATAAAAGCCATAATGTAAACATAATGTCAATTTTCTTGCATTTTAAATTTCACTCCACTGCCCGCTTATGACATTTGTGTGTTTTCATTTGCCAAAAGCATTAAAGCCACATGCCTGATGTTATGTAGATGCCCCCTGCAACACCAAAACAGCTCTGACTTATTGATGATGTGCTGTCTTGTAAGTTGCGAGGTGGTGTCTCTTTGGATAAGACTAGTTTGTCCGGCACATTCCACAGATGCTCTATCGGACTGAGATTTGAGGAATTTTGAGGCTTGTTTAGCCAGGTGATTCTTTTCAAAAGGACATACAGAAGGTCCTCAAGTAATGCCACAGATCCTTTCCTTCGACAGTAATGTAACCCAAATTTTGGTGTAAGTCGAAACACCCTAGCCTAAGTCACTTACCTATACTAACACAGTTAAATCATAAAAACACAACTAAGCTACAGACACAACTACAGCTAACTCCCTCACTCATACACCGCATTACTGCGTATTCTTTCGCCGCACGCAACCAAACTTGTTCACCCATGTAGTCCTTAAGTACGAGGCTAACGGCGTAAGCCAAGTGGTAGTGGGAGTGAGCGTTGTAAACACAAAACGTGTGTCAAGACTGTTGTCGGGGACCCCCTATACACATGAAAGCCAGGACCTCAGCATAACATTGCCTAGAGCAGAGGTGTCAAACTCCAGTCCCGGAGGGCCATGGTCCAGCATGTTTTGGTGATTTCCCTGCTCAGAAACAACTGGCTCACCCAATTGCCAGGTTTAGTGAATGTGTTTGAGGAGGAGAACCATCAAACTGTGTTGAACACCAGACCTCCGGGACCGGAGCTTGACACCCCTGGCCTAGAGCATCTCACTGCCTATGCCATGAGCTTCAAGAATTGTCTGTTCACTTGCTGCCTAATATGTCCCACCATTTGACAGGTGCAATTGTAAGGAGATAACCAGTGTGAGTGACTTCACTGTCAGTCCTTTTTATGTTGTGGGTGGTTGGTGTGCACTGTATGTGATATGTATGTAGCAGGCATCAATATTTTATGCACTTATGGTATTTTATAAGCTCTCCACTGAACACGTGTCGTAGTCCTGGTCAGATGTACTAAAGAAAATAAAAACATTCACCAATTCTTTCACTTCATACATCCCTCCTGCGCTAGGATTGGTCAGCAGTCCACTTTTCCTAGCCAAGTGCTGATTCAATCGGTCCTGTCCAAAAACAGGCGAAAACAGGTATCTCCTGCTGTCATGAGGCGGGGGTTCACAGAACCGACACCTCCCAAGTTAATAAACGTGGTACTTAACTATCAGTTTTCTTGCCAAGTGATTAACAAATATCAGTCTACTTAATTTGAATCATTTCCACATATGATTTAGTGAGTGAGTCAGATCCTTGTAACAGCTCACAAGTATGGCAAGCTGTACAGTCTGGCTATTATGTTAAATGGCTTGCCAGAAGTCATACAAACAAGATAAAAAGGTGTCTGAACACAGAAGGTTCTGTTTTAACGTCCTCCGGTTCTCACACTGTCCTGAAACTTGAACGTGTCATCATGTTGTTGGTCGCTTTGGATAAATGCAAGTAATGATTGTAATGTAATGTAAGGTATGTGTAGGTTATCCTTAATATGTGACGACATGCGTTAGATCTCACCTAATTGAACCGTGAAATATTATTAATGTGTCTTACGACCGAAACGTAACAACACCCCAATAGGGTCAGATGCAGGGAGTGGTAGGGAGATGTCCCTAGGAAACCACCTGGAGATGTACTGGCTAGGGGGCGAAACGTCGGTGAAAGGTGGCACCAGACGACCCTGCATCTGACCCAAAGTGCACTGGAGGAGGGGAGAAAGGCAGAAGGCCAAGCAGGAAACACCATCTTGAACCTGTATACAGTACGCCACCAAGTGCGCGATTCGATTCGTTTAAACCATTTAAATGAATCGAGTAAAATGAATCGATTCTAAGGAACCCGCTCCGTGGAGCGATTCCTCTGCAGTTTGCACACGGGGCCGCGGCTGAAGAGGAGGGAGGGGGCGAGCGACGGCACCGCAGTCTCGGAGTCCTTACCAACCGAGGAGGAGAGATATAACGAGAGGCAGAGGAAGGAAAAAGGAAAAAAAACTGCGGCCAGTAATGTCGGCGGTGACGTTAAGTTGTTCGGCCGCCCTGTTGCTGCTGCTGGCGGCTCTGGGGGGCCACGGAGCATCTTCCACCGATCGGGGCGGCGGCGGCATTTCTTTCGAGTATCACCGGTACGAGGAGATGCGCAAAGCGCTGGTGGCTGTGTGGCTGCAGTGCCCTTCCATCAGCCGCATCTACACGGTGGGGGAGAGCTCGGAGGGCCGAGAACTGCTGGTGCTGGAGATGAGCGACAGTCCCGGGGTCCATGAACCCGGTAAGTGCTCAAATGAACCGCTGGGTGAAATGGTAAAGAAATGTCAGCATAAAAATAATACAGCCATTACGGAGCGACATCATAGTTCTCCTTTCAGTCGTAAATAAAGAGATGTATATATATATATTACGCTGGTATTTTGGGGGTATTTTAACCTGTAAAGAGGTGTCTTGTTTGGTGTTGTCTTTAAACGGAGGTGTCAGGTTTGTTCGTTGTCATCAGAATAACGTAAACAGATGCGCAGCACAGGCTGTGTGCATCAGTTTGTTCAACTAAAATAAAAAAACAAAATGCTAGGCTAGCACTGAGTGAAATGAGGACTGTGGATTAGGAAGAATGTGCAGGCGTGTGTGAGTGATTGTGTGTGTGTATTTGTCAGGACCTAATGTCCCCACAGTGATAGGAAAGCATGATCAGTCAGTAGCAGTGCGGCGCTGTGCTTTTTTTTTACTTATGAGGACATTTTCTCTGTTTGGAAACATTTTTTCTTTTTATCACAAATTCAACATTTAACTTAAAATCATGAATTTAAAGCGGATAAAATTGTGATTGCTGAGCTTAAGGCTTAGATACCGCGGCATTTCAAAGGCAAGGCAATTTGGAAGACCCCTCAAAGACAGAAATACAAACGTGTGTGTGTTGCGCGTTATGAAGGCACAACGCTTGACCGAGGCGCCATTTTGCGAGGTGTCAGGACAATTATTTTAAATCGGGGGCGTATTTGTGTATATATAATACATATTCAAAGACATTTGTGTTTACTTTTTTGGGGGGGGATATGTGTGTGGGGAGGAAGGGGGGGATCGGGGGCATTCCAAGCTACCGAAGGTTTGAATGTGAAAGAAAGGCTCAAATAGAAGCAAAAACAAAGGGAAGGTATACATTAGTCTTATTTAGTCCACAGGCTGTGTTGGGTTGGTTTACCAGTGATGGGTATGGTCGCTGTTGCAATATTTATGAAGCATGAGACATATTGAGCGTGTGGTGGTTATAATACATTAGGGTACTAATATGTCCCTTTCCTACTGTATGGTTCAATATATTATATCATTAAAAACTGTAATAAAAGAATGGACTACATTGCAATTTCCATTTTGATTTAATCTGGCGTTTTGTAATGGTCACTGCTGGACTGTATCTACATTTTTTACATTATTTGTGAAAGACAAATAAAAAAGAGTAGAAAAATCTTTGAATGTCAACATATCTATAAATAATTACAGCTGCAGCAAAATTGCAGCACATATTTGTTGTGTCCATTTACAGAGCTGCTGTGGCCTAATGGAGCATGTTTGTGTGTGTGAGTGAGAGACGGTGTGTAAAGGAGGCCCCTTTACACACAGCCTGTTCCTCAAATAGTATCATCATTAATTCGTGTGTGTACTTTGTACTTGTATGTAAGCTATGAGTCACTCACTCTAGCCTTTTATTGCTGCCAGATGAGTTTCCACTACCACCCCCGCCCCGTTACCATAGGCAACCAGAGGCTCCCACAAATCCCAGTCAGCCCTCTTAAATCTGTTTCTTTCCCTCTGTTTCTCACTCCTAATTCTTGTTCCATTTCTCTTTTTCTTTCTCTTTCCTTTTTTATCATTGATCTCTCTCTTTCTCTGTCTCTCCACCGATCTTACCCTCTATCCATTTCTGTCTCTGTGTCTCCTGCCCCTTAATATCTCTCTTTCTTCTCATACTCTCTGTCTCTCTCCGGCCTTCAGCCCTTCCCACTGTCTTTCTCTGTCTCTGTCTCACTCCGTTTCTCTGTCGCTTTCTGTCTTTCGTTAAGGCGATGCAGAAATAGCTGTTGCCGTGGTGATAGATCGGCTTAGTGCTGTTTGCCCCAGACAGTCCAAAGAGAGAGAGAGAGGATGAGGATGAGGAAGAATTAGTTTGCGGCGCCTTTTGTGGGGTGCGTTCATGAGCGGTGCCATCTGGTGCGCTATATTGCGCTGGCCAAGAGGTGTGTGTGTGTGTGTGCGCGCACGCATGTGGCCAACAGAGCCAAAGAATAGGAAACCATTTAGGGTGTGTCTCAGATCAGCCACTACATCCATGTTTAGGGAACTAATATCTAAGGAATAAAAGTAAGTCATCTGTTTAGGTTGTACAGGGGACTGAGGAGAGTGTCTTAGATCAGCTACCAATATGGAGTTTCTGGGCCCAGCAGGATGACAGAGATTTACTGTCTTATTGTGGCCAATATGGCTATCATGAACAGATCATTTAAATTGTTTAAATGAATAAATTGTAATATTTTGTTATTTTATGTAGCTATTTTTATTATTTAGTAGATACTCTAATCTCAAGCCATTCACAACTGTATATGAACAGAAATAAGAGCTTCTGAAATAATGAACAGATAAATGTCTTTATCTGACTGCAACATCTAATAATGTACAAGGTCATTATTACGAGGAACCTGATACTGCAGGTCATGAAGGTAAGTTTACAAAAAATAAAATCACTGTCAGAGCAAAAATAATGGCTGCATATAGTATCATCCTATATAGAAGCTTACAATAGCTGTGGGCAAACGTTACTTCAATACATTTGCCGTTTCAGTGAGCAGTTTCTATCCCACTACACTGTTTTGTGCTTATGAGGTGGTGCACATAATTTGTTTACTTTTTGTGAATGTGTGAGACTACAAGTTTTCCAGAAAGGTTGGGCATCCCACTCTTTTCAATCTATATATGGAGGCATATCTCATGTTTACAGTGACATTATGATGGTTGCTCTGTAGTTTTAGAATAACAGGACAAATGCGCTAACCAGTCACTCATAGGCTTAGTAATTTGGCTTGAGTTGCTACTGCAGTAAAGTAGACCATGAATGCCCTTTTGAAGAAAAAAAAAAGAAGGTTGGATGGGTCAGACCTCTCGAGGAGGGCAGTGAGGCTTTTACCGACACGTCTCAGCAAGAGCTTTTGAGCATAATTAACTTGTTTGTAGTGGCTTAAAATTAGTTTCTTTTAAAGCAGGTTAAACAAGCAAGTTTGCAAGCACTCTCACTGTCTGTGCGTGAGGGAGAGAGAGAGAAAGAAAGAGAGAGGGTGGGGAGTGAGATGTCTTCCTGTGAACTTCAACTCATCAATAATAAATCAAAGGGAGATCTACATCTGACTGCTTCACACAAAGGCCAGCTCATGTAGATCTGGTGTGTGTGTGTGGTTGTACATTTGTGTACAAAAATGTCTTAACCAAAAAAAATCGAAACTACATGGCCATTAAAATTAGTCTGTTCAAAGTGATTACATGCAGGTACATGCAGGTAACTTCTTAGTACATGCTGATGCGTATCATAGCCTTTTCTCTCCTCTTTTAACAGTTTTGACAGACCATTGGAAAATGCCAATTGTCCTTTACATTGTTTTATAACTAGAATTAATATAATCAGAACATTATACAGCTCTGAAAAAAATAAAAGACCACTGCAAAAATGTTCATGTTCTCAGGTTTTATCTTTTGTAAGAGCAAGTATTGAACTGATGTCAGGTCTCATCAGCGGCCACCAGGGGTCGCTTTTTGTGTAATTTAGGGTTTTTGTGTTGTGGGACTTTTATTTTGTGTTGTGGGACTTTTATTTTGGTTTGAGTTTTGTTATGTGTTTCAGCTACTGGTGTACTCAGGAGTAAGTGTATGTGTATTCTGATTGGGTTTGGGGTTAGTGGGTTTTGTATTTAAGTTCTGTTGGGACCGACCTGTGTTGTCGGTCCACCGTCATCTTGAGTTTAGATTATAGAGGTCTCAGTTTCTCCTTTTGTTGGAAGCCTGGTGTGGGGGTGTTGGGAGCTCACACCAGAGGAAGAAGAGGAATGACTACTGGGAGAAAACTCTGCACTCTCCCAGGAGCTCATCGCTCGGGACATGGCTGCATGCAAAGCCAACTGGCCAGCCCCTCCGCCAGTGAGGAGGAAGTGGGCAGGAAAGCCTGCTCTGGGCACCCCGGTGAACGCGCCGTAGATGGGTGCTCTCTCGGTCCTCCCACTGGCTCCGAGGACCCTGAAGCAGGGGTTGGAGGAGAATAGCCGCTACAGCGGGGCCGTTAGCCGTTACAATGGGGCTTTTAGCTGCCCGAGAGGGGCCTGTAGACACCAGTGAGGGGCTAGGTGGCGCAGCAGAGACCCGGGGAGGGCTAGGTAGCACAGCAGAAGCCCGGGGCGAGCTAGGTAGTGCAGCAGAGGACAGCAAGGGGCTTCCGGAAGGCTCCGGGGGAGTCCACAAAGGGGACTCCATTCCGGAGGACAAAGAGGGTCTCCAGGTAAGGGGCCCTGACTCAGAGAACAGAGAGCGGTTCCCCACTGATGGGCTTCCTGCAGAAGGGCTCCCCGGAGGATGCGCCATCCCCGAGAACAGTGTGGGGCTCCTGGTAGGGGGCTCCATCCCTAACAACGGAGAAGAGCTTCTGGTAGGGGGCTCCGCCCCTGAGGACAGGGACGGGCTCCCCGCGGAGGGGCTCATGGTAAAGGGCTCTGCCCCCAAGCACAGAGAGGGGCTCTCGGTAAGGGGCTCCACCCCCAAGGACAGAGAGGGGCTCTGGGTAAGGGACTCCGGCCCCAAGGTCGGAGAGGGGCTCCCGGTAAGGGGATCCGCCCCTGAGGACAGAGAGGGGCTCTGGGTGAGGGGCTATTGCAGTGGTCTCTTATTTTTTTCTGGTGCTGTACACTTGAATATTGCATAATTTGGTGCAATCATTTTGATAAGAGTGAATGCAAGCAGTGTTATTTAATTGATTTTCAGAAGACCCAATAAAGGCCACCAATGACGTGGTCTAAAAGGTCAACCAGATCATCACTGACATCTGTGTGTGTGTGTGTATGTGTGTGTGTGTGTGTGTGTGTGTGTGTATTTAATGATTTTTGTTTGCTCAGGCAGTGCAGCAAAGGTTGGACTGTCCATTTAACAAATGAATGCCTGGGTGGAATGATGAATGGAAGGATGGAAAGACAGATGGACTCGCTTGTTAAAGGCGCAGTAGCTGTTTTGTTTCTGGGACCGATTCCCTCTTTTGTGTGTCTTTTGTCTTCCAAAGCTGAAAATCATTCACAACTGCAGCAGAGCCCCAAATGACAGAGCAGGAAGCAGATTAGTTTGGGTCAGAAAGAGAGAGGGGGAGGATAAAGAAAGAGACATTGTTTTTCACTGTTACATAACATGATCCATCTTTTTTTCTCATTTTCACTGTAAAAATTCTCTCTCAATGTAAAAATTGTCATTCTCTCTGTCTCACTCTTTTTCTCTCCTCTTCTTCTCTCTCTGCTTGTCAACCTCTTTTTCTCTGGTCAGCTTTCTTTTTTCATCTGTTTGTTTAAAATGATGACATTCTGTCAGTATTTCAACCTTTGTTTCACAGAATGTGTGTTTTATGTGTATTTGTGTTTACATGTGTGTGGAAGTGTGTAGGATCGTGATCTGTTTTAATTGTAGAGCAAGAGAGAGGATGAACGAGAGCTTGCAGTCAATGTTCAAAATACAGAAAGAGTTGCAAAGTAATGGTTTAACGAAAGTTACACAGTTTTTCCCACTTCCCCAATTTGGCCTGTTTGGTATCTGAGGATTACTCTTTTAGTTTGGCACTGGATGTATGTAGTTAACAAGTAATAGAAGCTTATACCTCATTAATTAGCTGCACTGCACAAACTACATGCCTGAATCATCACACACTTGTTTTAATTAGTTGTTATACATCATTAGAAACCACATGAGTAAAAGTGGATTTCCACAGATTTTCCCAATTTCTCCAAATTAAATGATTAAGGTGAGTCATTCAGAGTGCTTCTTCACAGAAACTCAGAGCAGGAAAGAATTGAACACATGAAGAAAGGAAAGTGCAAAAAGGCATGGTAAGTCATGACACCAGCTGATATCTATTAGTAATTAGAAAGCAATCCTGCCATTTAGTGCAAATTAATATCTGCTGGCTCAGGTGTCTCATTACCAAGGTGTCACCCAAGAAACATCTAATGATGAGTAAAACCAAAGAGCTCTCTCAAGACCTTCGCAACCATATTGTTGAAAAACATACTGATGGCATTGGTTACAGAAGGATTTCTAAGATTCCAGTGAACACTGTTGGGGCCATAATCCAGAAGTGGAAAGAATATAGTTTCAACATAAACTGGCCATGACCAGGTGCTCCACGCAAGATGTCAGAGGAGTGAAAAGAATTGTCAGAAAAGTTGTCCAAGAGCCAAGGACCACTTGTGAAGAGCTTCAGAAAGACCTAGAATTAGCAGGTACAATTGTTTCAAAGAAAACAATAAATAATGCATGCACGCTCACCACGCAAGACTCCTTTGCTGAAAAAAAGCATTCTGAAGCGTGTTTAAAGTTTACGTTTAGACAAGCCTGTGAAATACTGGGAGAAAAACGTCTGGTCAGACGAGATCAAAACTTAACTCTTTGGATGCCATAATACACACCATGTTTGGAGGTACTGCATATCACCCTAAAAACACCATACCAACAGTGAAGTTTTCATGGTGTGGGGCTGTTTTCAGCATACGGCGCAGGAGCACTTCATATAATTGAAGGAAGGATAAATGGAAAAATGTTTAGAGACATTCTTGATAAAATGATCTGCTGCCATCTACCAGGATAATAAAGATGGAATGAAGGTGGATGTTTCAGCAAAGAATGATCCAAACACACAGCCAAGGAAACTCTCAATTGGTTTTGGAGAAAGAAAATAATGGCCCACCAATCACCTGACCTGAATCTTATAGAAATTCTATGAAAAGAACTAAAGCTCAGCGTTCATAGAGGGAGCACACAGAACCTTCAGGATTTGAGGACTGTTTGTGTCATTCCATTTTATTACACATATGTTAATTGATGGACATTGTGGTTTGATTTGCATGCGTGGATTGGATGGGTTGTTACTGACATCTGGTGAGAATTTAATGTCAATAACACCTTTTATATTTACTTAAAAAATTGGTGACGTGTCCAATACTTATTTTACTCGCTGTAAGTGACTATATATGTGTTGTAGACATCACCACAACTGGTTCATATCACCATCACTGTAAAGTGAATGAATCTCAAATCAAACCAATCTGAATGACTTTATTTGCATTTCACTGCATATTATACGGAAATGTTAAACAATCCATAGCAAAAAAAATTAGATGGACTGTGTTTTCTCTTTTTTAGAAGCTACAGTCCTAAGAGCCTTCTGCTTTTAGTTACAGCCATGGTAATGTCTTTGGTGAAGTTGTAGGGCTGGTTGCACTCCTTCACCTTTCCGTTGATCTGACACCCAAAAGCAACACAAAAGAATCAGAAAACTTTATTGATCCCGGTAGAAACTGCTTAAATGCTTCTTCCCCATTGAAAACTACAGGAAAAAGACATGTGTCTTGGCTAATCGACTACACTGCGGATTGGGGGGGGGGTCTCCAGACTATCTATTTAGTACAGTCTAGATAAGGGGATGCTTACTTTGTAACTAAACTAGGAGAATTTTAACTCTTAACTTCACACTGCAGGATTGAAACGACTTTATTTGTGTGACTTGCATAACTAGAAAAGACATACACATATTACTGCTGTACAGCTCAATTCCATCCCTGCTAGAAGCAAATGAGAGTGTGTATTTATACCATATGACTGTAAAGATTTAGGTGTGTGTCTGTGGGTAGTTCAGCTGGACATTTTGAGGTTTATTTTCTCTGCAAGAGTTTCATCCACTGTGTGTGTGCATGTGCGTGTGAAAGAGAGATGTGTGTGAAAGAGAGAGGAAGAGTTGTATGCACATGGTTCTGGCAGTGTTGATGAAAAATTTGTCATATCATCATTACACATACATATTTTCAGGGAGTTGGTGTACTTTATTGTTTACTGACCACCCTGCTGCTTCAGAACCTTGTGATTCAGTGGAAAGCCAATTCAGATTTGCAGATTTGCATTGAGGTTACTTCTTTCTGAGCTCCATTGATCATTGAATAGGCACATTGGTAGATCGGTAAGGTTTATTAATTCCTAAAAGGGATTTAACTACTACACGCAGTAGTTAAATCTGTAGAGTATCTTGAAATTATATTTTGTCATACTATCCCTTTTCTGGTATTTCACTGGACCACATTTTATTTGTGCTGATGTGATTCCTTGGCGGCTCATTATTTGGTTTTATCATCCAAGGTAAAACATGTCTATGTGTGTCAAATTCATGATTAAAATCAAAATCGCAATATTGTTCAGGAAAATCATGATAGGTTTCTTTTGTCCATATCGCACAGCCCTAGTTACGATGTTGAACCTTGAAGATATTGGCTTCAGAGTAAAAATAGGCCACTCCCGCTCCATATGTATTCATGCATGACATCAAAACAATTGCATAAATCAAAAATCCGCTTTAGTAACTTTTTGCGTCCATCAGAAAAATTTGACAGACGGAAATGGGCTTGGCCATATACTTTAGAGTCACATGGTGCCATGAGATAAGCCAGTGAAAGAATTTCAATATTTCCCATATGGTTTAGGGGATAAAAGCAAAATGAGAAATGGGCATGTTACAATGGCAGTGAATAATGTCGGGAAGTGGGCGGGACCATAAATTTGAAGATATTGGCTTTAGAGTAAAAATAGGCCAAACTCACTCCATACGTATTCCTGCGGTTTAGCCAAAATGGCAGCCAGTGGCTGTGGCCATATGGAAATCAGAGATATACATTTGATGCAATACATTCCAGGGAATAAGCAGTGTAAAGAATTTTTCATGTATCTCTTAATGTTCCAGAGATATGATTGCAAACGTACATGGGCCCGTTGCAGCGCCACCTAGTTGTGGACATGTATCATTTCAAGGATTTGCGATCTGTAATCTGAGCGATTACAATAGGGTTCCTGCGCACTTCGTGCTTGGACCCCTAAAAATAATCTGTGGAATTACAATAGGGTTCCTGCGCACTTCGTGCTTGGACCCCTAATAATCAGTGCAATTACAATAGGATTCCTGCACACTTTGTGCTTGGACCTGTCACGGGTCGGCGTGGTGCGTTCGTGTAGGAGGCACAGAGGCAGACAGGATCCATTTCTTAAGCTTTTATTTACAAAAAACAGAAACAAAACACAAAAGAAACCAGGCACGGTGGCCGATGCTAC
>JBBPCY010000035.1:11301213-11311748 GCA_037974405.1 Brachyalestes nurse
TAAAATAACATTCACACACATTAATTAATGTTCACTCACTGTAACTTGATGTTAGATAACATATGAAGTCATGTAAACTGGAGTTTAGATTCTCTGCCCGAACCCGAACCCGGTCCGAGATATTTCCTGCCACTATCCTTGGGCCGGGCCGGGCTGTGATCAAGCATTTGTTTTTTTTTTTTTAATCATTACTTAATTAGCCTATTTGGGAGGACCAGAGTGTGCTCGGAGCGCCCAGAGAGTCAGTTTACGAACGCACCCACAGTTAAGAACGTGTTATAACGGCCCACATTAAAAAAAAATGTTGGGTTTAAATCGGGACCATATTTCATAACCTATAACTGCTTTTCTGATGGACCGATTTTAAAGATACAAACATTAACCATACATTTGTCCTCTGACACACACATTTTAGCTACACAGGTCATTTAAAAGCCTCTGGTGTGTAAAAATAGTACACTATTATGTCCTGTTTTAAACGCTATAAGAACATTAAATAGTTAATAAAGAAACTTTATTCTGATACTCACGTTAGCATTAGCCTCGCTTATGCTAACGATTAACTAAGCAAATGGCAATGTTTATTTCAATCCGACATTCAAATTAATATAGGGTATACTTTTTTATAACAAAAGCTCTAAATAAAAAAAAAAATTAAAACGTAATTTTGCTTGAATTCTTTCATTAATAAATCTGGATGACGGTCTTTGAGGTGTTTTATAAGGTTCGATGTATTTCCTCCTTTTGACATAAAACTTCGATGACACCGCTTGCAAACGGCTTTCTGGTGATCAATGATGTTGCCCTTGTCATGAGCCGCAAAAACAAAAATACTTCCACTCGTGGCTCTTTTCAGAGCTTCCTCATCAGCAGCACCGCCGGTCGCCATGTCGCTGTGCTTTTACGCAGAAGACACAACTGCATAATATGCACCTATGGGATAGCGCAGCAAGAACCGGGTTGACTGGGTACTTCAGAAAACCTGGTACCTGGTACATTTACAATTTTTTAGCACCGACTTGGTACCGAAGTACCGGGTCTTTTGACAAAACTAATTATTATTGTTATTATTAATATTATTATTATTATTATTATTATTATTATTATTATTATTGCTGAGGTATTATCAAAACTGTTTATCATTAACACCTATTAGCCAGCACTGATTTAATTAATATCTAAATCTGTTCTAAAGTATTCCAAAAAGGTTTTATTTACAATATGCTGTCATATTGATAGTAGCAGGCTAACACACCGACTAAGAATGTCTGACAAATGACAGACAGAAGAGAGTCTGTCGCACTGGTAGTCTCCCAGGCCTGGAGAAAACCATGTGTTTCTTTTCATTAACACCAAGGGTCCTCTACAATGCAGCCTGGAACTTTGAGGGCTCAGAGGAGCGGCAACACAAAAGCTGTACAGACAGGTCCTGGAGCACACTGCCCACTGTCACACAGCATTACCCTGTGTAGGTTGTAGGTCACAAAAGGACCTTTGATTATGCACACAGCCAGAACAAACACATTCATGTGCTGTATCAAATATGTTAGTCTCATAAACTGCAGTTCTGTGAGGCAATGTCTGAGCAGAGCAGCTTCTTGTCAGTCTTGACAAAACACAAACTGATCAGTTACACAGAACACACTACAGTCATAGAAATACAGCTTTTTAAATGAACCTACATTTTTGCACAATTGCCCTGTGTATGCGTATTATCCAGTGTGTCCACATTGTACAAGATTGTAACTGTAGACTATGGACTAGTCCATCTCTGTATTGCAGCCGCCATACAAAAACAGACTGAACAGAAAAACAATCACAAAACGGTTTTATTTATGCCAGAAATTAATTTTCTTTATCATCTTTGTTAACACTGCAATGACAAGGCTTAGCAAGACTTCAACAGTGTGGTAAATCACAAGCTCCTGGATGCTGTATCAGAACTAAAATAAGTAAATAAATAAAAACGTGAATTAAATTAATAGGCTAACTGCAGCCAAGTACAGCCTTATGCATACTTTAGGTATTACCATCTTGAGAACTCAAATTAAAACTGGATAACTCATCATGTATTAATGGACTGTATTATTTTACTTCTCCAATAAATCTATATAAATTCTATTTCTGCCAGGAAATCACCTTTACCTACAAATGGCAGTTATCATCAAACCAATGTGTCAAGGAATTTTGATATTTACTCTGCTTATGTTTGGCAGTCCAGCATCCCAGATGTTTGACAAATACCAGGTCCATGAAAACATGCTGTGATACTGTGATTAGTCCTAGAATAGTATATGTTTCCCTAAATCAGTACAAACTAATTAGCAGGTAATTAATACTTTAGAATATTTTGTCACAGCAAAATATAGCATCCCAATTCAATACAAATCAAATATATTTGCATGATACACAATGTGCATCAAAATATTTTTTATTTATGAAGTTTGTTGGAAAAAAAAAACAAGCAAAACAGCCCTCAATTTTTTTAAAAAGTTGTAAAACCTGAGATTTTTTTTCCAATTCAATGTATGCTAAACTAAAATTCAAACATTAAAACAAGTCTAAACAGATTTACTGCCCAGTTCTCTACAATGGATTATTGATGTAATGTGAATCTATAGTACAGAACATTCTTGAGTGCTCCAATGTTAATCAGACTAGCATAAAAAATCATACATAGTCAGAAAACCACCAACTACAAGATAAGCCTCTCACCAAGGATATGTGCAATAAGCAACCAGATTACACATCATAGATTATAGTCACACACCATAGATCATTGTCATTCACTGGACAGTCAATATCAACGAACAGACAGACACACATACAGACACACATGGACAGACACTCAAAATCGGTTATAGTTTCAATCCATCTCTCATCAGCCAGATTCGTTTGGTCTCACTTTGTAAAATTCACTTAATTCAGTAGGTAGCACATGAGGTAATTTATTGCAGGATGGGAGAGGAAATAGGCTGCTGTCTCGAGGACAGCATCACGTCTCTGTAAGGTGCCAATAAGGTTATGGTTAGGGAATCAAATGTCACATGCACACTTTCCAGTGATCCAGTTCAGCAAGAGGTTAGTGTTATTACATGTATATATACATATATATATATACACATATATATATACACAGTAATCCCCCAATTTTACACCGATCAGGACTCGCGGATTCAGTCACACAGATTTTGTTTTTTTTTTTAGAACCCCATAATAACATGGAAACTGCAAATATCCGCCGCCTTTTTGTGCTTATTGTGGCAATAATATATTTTTCTGGATGTTTTTACACAAGGGGAACTGTAAACCTCGCCGCAGTGTCCCAATACTTTTGTCATGCAACCTTCTGAGTTGCATATCTCAGCGGGGTATTTAAATTAAAAGACGGGTTCACCTTGAAAAGAGGCGAATACGGGTTTTCCTTTACATTTTCTTCAAATGTAATGCATTAAAATGTTTAAAATGAAATTAAAGTGTTCTGGGAGCATGTTTGGGGGCATATTTTGCGTTTACACTATAAAAATAGGCATTTTTTTAACCAAACAGTTTTTCCACTATACGCAGTTGCTCTTGGAACATAACCCCCACGAAAAGTGAGGGATTACTGTATATTAGGAATGTGACTTTTTGGCAAAAACAGTATTCGAAAATCGATGAGAACTACTCGAATATTATTCGAAAATCTCCCCCCTAACCCGCCCGCACGCACAAACACAAAATGACAAAGTGTGTGAAACAGGTAGTTTTCCACAAACTGTTTAATTGCACGACAGATAACAGAGTGCTTTTAGCCTTCTGAACAGAGCCCTTTTTACTTTCTTTCCAAACCTTCCAGTAAACAAACATCCTCACTGAGCATCTCACCTATGAGATTGCCTCACCCCCCCGGAACCACAGCCGAGCTGGTAAAGAAAGTCTAGGGCCGTTATAGTTCACGATCGATAGATTTCCCATAGTCAGTTAGATGCCAGCCCGGTAAATCCGCTCTGACACCAGGCGGCAAAGGGATTCCCAACCAAGTATTGAAGACTGACATATCGTTTTGAAAGTACCATATTTTGATTGATTTGATTTGATCCTAATTTCTTTCTTTTTTCTGCAACAACTGAGAAGTAAATGGTGATGTCTTCACAGTATTCTAATTTTTTGAATTCCTGTTTTCGTGGGTATTCATTCATTCACACATTCATTCATTCTGTTGCTTCACTTATAACTTAATAGTCTAACCTAGCTTCCATATTTTACCTTTAACTTAAGGTAAATTCCTTGTTTAAGTTGTTTTACTCTTATTTAGATTAGTTTTTAAATGCAAAATTAATACATATTTTATAATATTGCACAGTCATAAAAAGTAGCGGTTCAGGATACATTTCACTGCGTGTTGTTATTATATAACTAATCTTGAATCTTGAGATCTTGAATCATTCTGCGGCCACAGTGTCTGAAATCAATGCATCATTGCAATATCTGTTGCTCTCGCAGTCCTGCCCAGTCCTGATTTATTTTGTGAACAGAGACAGAAACATTTCAGTCTGGAATATATTGTCTAGTGTCTAAAACAGAAGGTACAAAATTGCCTAAAAAGACTTTGAGCTGTTAAGGTTATTGGAACGATTGAAAATATTTAATTTTTATTTAATATCAAACATTTTCTTCACACTTCATCATAATGTTCCTTTCAAAATGTGCGGCTGATCAAAAACAGGACACCTAACAAGTCATGAAAGGATTCAGCCTGCTTTCATCTTCAAAAGGGAAACTTATTGGTTTGCGGTTACATTGCATTTACACTTACTCCTCCTTTACTTAATGCCACCAGACGTTCAAGTCACTTTTTCACCTGAAAATGAAAGTGAGTAGTTCAGACATAATCTGGGTTGGAAAAAAATGCTTCTTTTGGAGAATATTTTTATGTTAAACGCATGGTGAAACTGAAAGGTCAACGGTCATGGAAAGTGTAAAATGTGCATCATTAACTTGAGGCCTGATTTCAGCATATTATTGAATCATAACCTTATGATTCTTGGATCATATTCAGGCTTTTTTGCCATTTGTGTTTGCAGAAGGAAGGGATTCTAGTCCAGGTGGCCTAGAACAGTGGTTCCCAACCTGGGGCCCGGGCCCCCCTTAGGGGAGCGCTAGAGATCGCAGGGCTTGCGCACAATTTTGTCTGCACTGAGGTTACCAAAATTATATTTGTACACATTAAATGAATAAAATCCCAATTTCTGAGAAATGTGAAAGTGTGTGTGTGTATGGGTGTGTGTGTATAAGAACAAAAACCTACAACCGCTGTATATTTTTTGCAAATAAAAGCCCAGTTTGGACCCCTGCCCGCTTGCCCTGCTTCCTCTTCCTTCTTGTGGTGAATTCTGACTACAGCTGCATCTCTGCACCAAAGTGTTGGATCGCAGAGAGGCCTCTGCACCTTAGGAGGCTGCTATATTAGTTAGCTTGTTGTGAGTTGTTTGAAGCAGTTGATTGAAACCAAAGGCACTAATGAGCACTTGGTGGTCATATTGCTTTTCTTTTCAGGAATCAAACCCTAGATCCTGGCCAGGTGTGTTATCCACTCTGCTATCTGCCCGCTGTTCAGCATGCATTTGCTATTTTAGCTACTGATGTCAATAACTGTCCAGGCAACAGGAATTAAAAATTAATACGTAGTAGCATTAATTGACATTATTATTTGTCAATCCTTAGCTCAAAATCAGATAATAATGTTAGCCTTTGATTTTACTAGACAAAGCTAGACCGAACATTCACAAGTCTTTGCTGTTTGTTGATGTGAGTTGTGCTCTTATGTTTTGTAGTGGACATGCTGTTGACATTTATAAACATGTTTTGATGATTATTGTGTATGCTCTTACGAGTAACACGCTGTTGTGCCATCTTGATGTTGATTACTGCCCAGATTTATTGGCCAGTAGAGAACTAATTTTTGGACGTAGAATTCTAATTCCACCACAATTGGCCAAAGCCTAGCCTGTCACATGTCTGCTGAAGACTGGTTGCGTGATGGTGACTGTATGTTTTTACATAGAAAGTTATCATTAAATTTCCACTTAATAAGCTCGAAGCATGTATGGGATTAAACCCCAGGCTAAAATCCTACAACCAAAGTTAACAGTCTACCTTAAAATTAGCGAACATATTAACATTTTAACTTCCATGAGAAGCAGAACTTGTTACTCGTGTTCCAGGAGTCGTGTTTAGTGTTGCTGTTTTAGTTGCGCTGCAAGTCGAAAAGATAATCATGGTGGTCATGTGGCTGATCTATTTCAATATCTTTTGATATTAATATTCAGACCCTTGTGACTGTTTTGACACCAAAACAAGGACAGAAGTAGGTTTTGCATAATAAAATTTAACCATTTTTTTGTTAGAGGAAGAAAATGGTCCAGACTGCTCTTTAGTCTGGTTTCGATTACTTATGTTTGGTGCCCATACTCTTTTAGTGGAGAAAAATAATAATAACAATAGTAATAGTAAACTTTGGTGCTTGTCTTCCTAATAAAGTGTGCAGAGTATTTTGTATAGTGTTCAGTATTTTGCACCCAAAACAAGTAATAATTTCTGCGATGGACTGGTGGATGGGGAAGATTTTTCCAGAGTCTACTCATTTTAATCCTCAAAAGACCTCATTCATAAAAGCCTAGGAGAGATCAGCAGTTATTCCTCGACTTGTTTCCTCTTTCTGGTGGTAAACAGAAACTGTAGAGTCTGCAGAGTAAGACCTGTGGTCTTTTCTGCAGAAATGATGCTGTGTTTTGTTTATACTTGGAGGACATCTGCTACTGTTATCCCACTTCAGGTCCCTGGTGACTGTATATTTTAAAGCTCTCTGCAGCCTTCACAGTTTTGGGGGATGGTAAAGGATGTGGAACCGAGGGATTCTTCCTACCACTGCATTGAGCAAATTCATACTGTGACTACTCTGAAAAATAGAATTAGTCTCTGGGCTCCTGAATGGTGGTCTAAGAGTCACTGCTCGTCTGGAGCCTCCACTGCTCAGCAGAAGAAGAAGACCTGCATCAAGACTCTTCTCAGTCTTCTTCTTCGTCTTCTTCTTATTATTATTATTACTACTACTAAAGAAGAGAGGAAGAGGAAGACCTGCATCAAGACTCCTCTCAGTCTTGGTCCCGAATGGTGGAACAAACTCCCTCTGGAGTCCCTCACTGTCTTCAAGATCCACCTCTTCAAGGAGAACCTTAGTGACTAACCAGCCCAGACTAACCAGTAACTTGGTTAAAAGCAGATGTTGATATAAGTTTAGCTTTGCAGGTATGAAGAACAGATGTGAAAGATGATGTACTGATGTACGTTGCTCTCTCTGGGTGGTGATCTAGTGGTTAGTGCGTTCGCCCTGCGATCAGAAGGTTGTGGGTTCGTACCGTCCCCACACACTGCTCGCCGGGCGCTGTGTTCCTGGCTGCCCGCTGCTTCACTTGTTAAATGAGTTAAATAAGTTACAGAGGAAGACTCTGATGCTGTTCACCCTGTGTGCTGTGTTCAGCTGTGACGGAGTGATCAGTTTACACTTTTCTTTCACTTACTCTGGATAAAACGGCATAAATGTAAACGAAAACGTGTTGTCTCTGTCATCGGTGTCACCACGTGTTTGTCCTGCTCTTTCTCGGCGGATAGGACGCCCCGCAAACACCCCGAGCGTCTGGCAATCCGCCTTTCTCCTCCAAGTGTATCACGCTGTATTGCATTATTGACAGTTTGAGGAAGCAAGTGTTAGTCTTCACTCGTGCTCCTGTGTCTAAATGCAGATTAACTTGTGGAGGATGGTTGAATAGCTAGAAAGCTTCTGCCGGTTTTCAAGGTCAGCCTGGTCTTTATCTCCAGCTTTTTAGGTCTAGGCCAAACAAACATGATTATCATTTCAATAGTCTCTGAAATGGTCTTTCCAGGCGTTTGAATGTAAACAGAGCGTTAGAAGTATTGCCCTTGTTTACAGTCATATATAAGCCAGAATGTTGTAGCCGCTGTACAGCGTTCCTCAGCCTGAAACATTTGTGTGCATCACCGGGGCCTGTTTTAGTCTCCAGGCGGAGTGGAGAGGGGGAAAGCTGCCCGGCTGGGTTGGCGTTGGCTGAGGATGAGCCCCTGACAGGATTAACCTCCTGTAGCTGGCCTTACTGTCTAGGCAGGTCAAGAAAAATGGAATTAGCCGTGGAGATCCATCTGACTCCAAGCATCATCCAATTATAGTCTTATCTCCTCTGCAAATGAGATCAGTGTTCAGAGAACATGGATACCTGCTGCTGGGGGGGGAGTGTGATAATCAGGACCGGAGCAGCTCAGGTGCCCTTGGAAAGAGTCGCGATAAACACACTCTTCAGGTCAACATGCTGCATGTTCATCTCTTTTTTTATTGTCCAAGGAGGAGGGAGTGACTGTGGAAGCACGATGACACTGGAAAGAGTTGTAGGAGTTAAAATGGGACCAGTATTGATTAAACATCCAAACACAGAGCAGTCACTTTCCTCTCCTTGGTTCAGTTGTGCTAGTGGAGTGTATCTGGAATTAATTCACTCTGTTTCATGGTCTCAGCTGCAGCTTGTCGGAAACCATGCGTAATTAAATTTTCACCTCTTATCTGTGATGAATTCGTGTTGCTGCTTTAAAATGGTTTAAAACCGTTTAGAGATTATCTGCATTCTGCACACATGAGCACTTTTTTATAATTTTACAGTGGAGTGCGGAACGTTTATTTATTTTTTCCTGTCAGCTAAAGAAGAAAAAAAACGATTTTTCACGCTTCCTCGTGTAATTAAGAAAATACTTAACCTCTGTAAGCACACTTTAAAGTGTTTTTGTTTCACTTTCTCACAAATCTCTTGTTGTGTTTCTCTTCTAAATATTCGATTGTAATTTGCATTTCCCCGCAGCTTGAGAGTGATGGGGATCGTTTTAACTGCAGTGTAGTTTTAAAGGATCGTTTCTGAGTCACTTTCTTTGAATAATGGTTGTCAGTGAGATGCGTGTTGTGGGACATTTTGTTTAAATATTGGCTTCGAAGCTGAAAATGAGTCTCTCTCGAATGCAGGCGGGGCTCCGTCACTAATGCCGCCGGTCTCTCCCGCAGCCATCTGGAGAGAGGCACGCTGGATGCCTGCAGTATGACTGACCAGGGAACCGAGCGTCTGGATTTATGTGTGGCCATTTCTGCCTGAATGAGCTTCAATCAGCCGCTGGAGAGCCTTAAAGAGAGTCTTTAAAGAGTCTCTCTCTCTCTCTGTATCTCTCTCTCTCTGTCTCTGTCTCTCTCTCTCTCTGTCTCTCTCTCTCTCTGTCTCTGTCTCTCTCTCTCTCTGTCTCTCTCTCTCATTCTCTCCCTCTCCTTCTAAAATAATACCCCACAATAACCCCCCCCCCCTCTTCACCACCCCCTCTTCTTTCTCTCAGGCCTAGTTAAATGAAAAAGGTCCTTGAATGCCCCACAGCAGCCTGGCATCAGTGGGAGTGCTGGCACCAGAGGGGGCTTATGACTAACAGCGCCTGTCCAAAACAGCGCTAATGAGCATGGGGAGAGCAAGTAGGGCGAGAGGCGGAAGGAGGAGGGGACTGTAGACCAGCCTTCTGGTGGGGGGTGTCTGGGCTCTGCTGTGGAGTATCAGTCTGGCTGCACTGTGATATTCGGGCTCCTGGCAGAGAGGGGGGTGTGTTGGGGGGCTGGGGGGTGGTTGAGAGGCCTGGCCCAGCCTTCCAAAACGCAGGCTAGATTAGCTTCCAGGGGCAGAGCAGCAGTCAGTTTGGGAAAATATCACAGCCCATTAGTTGGAGCAGTGAAATGGAGTCAACTTCAGGGACTCCATTAGCCTCTCTCCGCTTAGGCAGACGTCGTCCCTCAGCACCGCGCTGCTATTCTGGAAGGATGGAGCGCACAGATATAATTGGACTGGGGAAATCAAGCAAGTTCCAGCGGCCCTAGTGGGGCTTTCACACTGAAAATGAGAACACGGTCTTTTGTATTCGCCGTACGTACACACACACCGACGGTCGTGTCATCTGCCTTTTAACACGGAGTAGCTGGAACTCCGCGGCGTGTTTGGGTTCGTGTTTTTTAATGTTTTCTTTCTTCCCGGCTTCTTTTCCCCCCCATTTCCCAAGTTTGAATGAGGTGCATGCTGTTATCAGCGAGTTCATGTACACGAGTCTGAGCTCTACACGTTCACAGAGCCTCACTATCCTCCACAGGCTGATTAAACATCTGCCTCTTGCTCACTAATAAACAGGCCCTCCCAGAGTGGGGCGCTCAGGTGCTCTTCAAGAGGACTTAAAGAAATCTCCAAGCCAGTTCATCCTCACTTTTTAAAGGAGCCGTTTGAAATACAGCTTCGGGAAAAAAAACAAGTGAGCGCTGCAGAATTTTCAGTTTCTCAGGTTTTATCTTTAATAACTGAACTGAACAGCTTTGCTGACAATATTTCCAATTAAAATTATTGTTCTTTAAAGCATCATTTTAAAGGAAATGACAAAACATCAGAATAAGAGAAATGATGCAGCGTTTACAGAAC
>JBBPCY010000035.1:11374602-11396388 GCA_037974405.1 Brachyalestes nurse
CCCTTTCTCTTCTCTCGCACTTTTTTACTCTTTCTCTCTCACTTTCTCTCTCTCTCACTTTCTCTCTCTCACTTTTTCTCTCTCTCTCTCTCTCTCTCTCTCTCTCTCTCTCTCTCTCTCTCTCTCACTCTCACTCTCACTCTCTCTCAGACTCCCTCTAAAGGCAGTGTAGTTCCCACTCATGTTCCTGCAGCTGGTGTGTTGGGTTTGGGTCTATCCTTCCCCACTCTCCTCCCAGCTCCCTCCCCCTGTCTCCCTCCTGCATTTTTCTCATCTGCCGTAAATCAGTTGAACGCTCTGGACTCCTTCTCTGAGCCGAGCTGTGACCCCACTCTTCCCAGCCGGCCTCTCGATGCACTGGATTCATTCTCAACACCGGAGCGCCCCCTACAGGACTCCTTGGCCAAGCAGCCCAATCTTGTGGGAGGAGAGGGGCTTGACTCACTCTCGGAGTTTACTCTGCCTGGTGAGTGTCAAGAAATGCACAGTGTTTCTGAGCGATATTTTACAAAACTCAAAAACAAGTCTGTCCAATAGGTAGAAGGCATGGAGTTTAAGGTTTACCATGTAGCTGGTGGTCTAGTGGTTTGGGAGTTGCCCCTGTGATCAGAAGGTCATAGGTTCAAATCCCAGTACTACTACTGGCACCTCTGAGGTACCCTTGAGAAAGGTACAGTCCCCACACACTGCTCCTCGCGCACTGACTGTGTTTCTGGCTGCCCGCTGCTTGTCTTGGTAAATCGGTTAAATGCACTTCACTTCGTATTCATGCACTTATTTACCAGGACAATCATGCTGTTCAATTTAGAACTGATACAGTCTTAGTGCTGTCAAAAGGATGGTTCTGTACTTTTGTTCAGAAATACTTTTGTTGTTGCATGTAACATTCAGTGTAAAGAAATTGTTTTAGGATTAGACAGGTGAAAGGGAAATTGCTTTAGGGTACAAGCAGTGCACAGCATGAGAACAACATTTAAAGCTAATATGTTTAGGATGTGCCTGGTAAATAAATCTGCTAAAGGGGGATTTAAGGTTTTAAACGTAATTTTTTTGTGGTGTTTATTTTGGTTGTGTGTATATGCATGTATGTATATGCTGTTTTTTAATGTATTTCTACGTGCGTGTGCGCGTGTCTGTATTTTTATCCATGGTAAAAAGAGGCCGGTTATTGTCATTGCAGAGTAACCTGCACTGTCCTGTCAGTTTATGATTGGTCAGTTTGGCTTGGTTTTGGACTCTGAACTCAATTATGTGGTTGATCAGAATTTTGCTGCTATGTGTTTGGGTTTGGACCAAAATTGCAGCCCCAGTCTCTTGGGACAGCTGTGTTCGTTTTTGCTGTGGCTGGTGCCTTGAATAACTTTTAAAGGGTATGTGGTGAGCTTTTCAAACGTTCTTCCGTCGAGCCATCCTGTATTATGATTGCAGGCATTTAGCTGGCTGCTAACTACTAGAAAGCATTTTCAGCCTTTACATTAAATGGACCACACTTCTTTACGTTCTATTTTCTGAGAGGATGAGAGACTTATCTATGAACCAATGTACCAATCTTTGCTGGACACAGATGCTTTGTGACCAAACTTTATTTGTTAGAGAATGAATGTAGGCTTGTTTAGCTCCTATAGCTTTAATTATTGGGATTATGTTCAAGCTGCAGGGAAATCCAATAAAGGACTAACAGCATCCTTAAGAAGTTTTTTGCTTTCCTCTGGTTCTGCTTCCTCAGGTGGTAAAATCTCTCACAGTTTTCTTCCTTTGGTGAAGATTAAAAGCTCATCAGGTTGCATCAGCTCTACAGTGAGTCCTGTTCTTTGCTTTTTAAGTCAAACAATGATTATTGTGTGAATTTGATCTTCAAATAATGATCCTTATGTCACATAGGCTGTGTCTTTGTGGGTGTTTGCACTAATTGCATTTGGGCATGTGTTTGTATCAGCAGAACGGTCAGGTGGCATCCACCCTGTCCCAGCTGTCCAAAAACCCTCTTGAACACACACACGACTTCACTCAAGCCTGTTCTGCCTGTTTTACACGCATAGGTAAACCACACACCCTCACCCAAACATTTTATTCCCTAATATGTTCATATATGCTCTTTCTTTATGCCTTGTCATGTTTTGTCTCAGCTCTCTTCACATCCAGGGCTGAGTATGTAATATATATAATATAGGAATATAAATTGTAACTATTATACGACTCCAGAAAAAATGAGACCACTGCAATTTATTTTTAAATCAGCATCTCTGAGTTTGACAACCATTCCATGCCAGTGTCTATTAAATTCCTACAAGTTCTGTAAACACTGCATCATTTCTCTTATTTTGATGTATTATCTTTTCCTTTAAATGCTTTAAAGAACAATATTTTTATTTGGAAATTAGGATAAATATTGTCAGCAGTTCTTAAACTAAGGCAGAGCTGTTCAGATCAATACTTGGACGTAGGGAAGAGAAAACCAGTGAAAATGTTTGTAATTCTTTTTTCGTATATTTTGTATCTCGTATATTTGTGTGTACATTAAAAGCCTGAGGTAGGTATATTTACTTGGGCTATTGATTAATATTGATAATGATGTAGGAGAGAGATCTTCAGTATTATCATTGTTTAGTATATTTTTCTGGTTTTCTGTTGCCTCATCCTTACAAGGTTCATGAGTTTCTGGGCTTAAAAGATGAAAGGCTACCAGAAGAAAATTCATTTTTCATGCTCCCACATGCTTTGTTGTCTTAGACTTATCACTTATTATTGCTCTTAGTGTCATATATACTACATGTGTTTTTAGTCTAGCACATCAAAAAGCAAGGACATTGATGTTATCCTTAATCAAATAAACATAAACGACAAGCTCTGGTCTCATATCTTCTTTTCTCTTCCACTTAGGTCCCGGAGTGCTGGATTGTGAGTACAGGGCTGAGTTGGCTCACATCTGTAAGAAAGACATTCTGCTGTGCAGGAAAAAAGGAGCCATTTTTTGGAGAAGGGTCCGCCCTCGCCCAGCTCGAAATAACTTCTTGGGCGCCTATGTGCTGTGCAAAGGTGAACTACCAGCTCCATCCGAGCAGAGATTCAGCTACATGTCAGCTCTCAAGCTTAAACCCTATAGAACCCAGGTCTATAGGGCCTGTTAGAATTGGATTAACTTGGTCAGGAGTTTAGGATAATGTTGATGAGATCCATGTTCATAATCCAGTATGAATCTGTAGCGTGAAGTTTTTTGGGGTTTTTTGTACCATCTGACAGTAGTAATTGTGCAGTGAGGTACAAATACTCTTTTATTCCTTGTTCAGTTAAGCTTGTTAAAAAGGTGAATGTGTGTTTGTCAGCTAATGGACATAAGCCTGATCTTCTGCACAGGAATGGAAACGTAGGATGGAACTTAAATATATGAATATAAGTGTTACTAGGTTAGGTGTATGGATATGTATGCATGTATGGATGTTGTTGATTTGCACAGCTCATTTGGAGCAAAATGTTTTGCACATGTGTCCCTTTGTGTTTTTAATGTTGTTTTTGGACTACACTGTATGCAGCAGCTTTCCTTTAACTCCAAATCAAATTTCTCCCTAGGGAGACTTATAAAGAACCTTGACCTTGACCCGTATAAATATTCAGTGTGTAGTCATTACAGTATGTACAGTTTGTCATTGAAATCCCATAAATCTAAATTAGAGCCGACATTAGTAAACAAGTTCAAAGAGTACTTAAGTCAGTCACTACACTGATTTCATTCACGTTGGAACCACTGACACGGCTACCTTTTTGTGCAGGCTATGCAAAAAAAACCCCAAAAAACTGAGGAATAAGTCACAGACAAGCTAGTCCAGGTTGAGTTAGTCAAATAACTAGCCTTAAGTGATCATTGAGCTTTAAGTGTTGCCCATACATGCCTTTTGTTTCAGATATGTTCTGACTGTGTGTTTGTTTGTTTGTTTGCTTGTAGAGGTTCTAGAGCGGCAGGACTGTAAATATGGTGAAGCCTGCACATTTGCATACTGTCAAGAAGAGATTGATGTGTGGACACAGGAGAGACGGGGCTTACTCACCAGGGAACTGCTCTTCAACCCGCTCTCCACCAATCAGAGACAGGCACTTAGTGTCATTAGACTACTGAATATACACAACGGCATGTTCATGTTCCTCTGTGAGGTATGAATAATCTGTACACACACACACACACACACACACACACACAAACGCATCCTTACTGCTCATGCTTAAGCACATTAAATTGCTACACTGACTCAGCACTCTCTCTCTCATTGTCTCACACACATTTTCCTTATTCACTGCTTTTTTTTTTAAACCTATACCTGTGTGTGTGTGTGTGTGTGTATGTGTGTGTGTAGGAGTGTTTTGACAGTAAGCCCAGGATCATCAGTAAGCGCTTTAAGGAGAATCCATCCTTATGCTCCAATGTAAACTCACACCATCAATTCGACAAAAACAAGTTGGTCATTTTTCTCTTTTTTTTTCCCAGGTCTCTCTGTGCTCATAATAATATAAACGTGTGTGTATTACGATGCTACTGCTTTAAAACATTAATGAGTCCAGAATGATGTTGTTTATTCTAAAATGTGTGAGAAAGCTGTTGAACGTTGAGAATGAAGCTGAAAAAAGTGATGTTTGTTCTCTCTCACTCTCTCCCCTTCCATCTCTCTCTCTCTCTCTCTCTCTCTCTCTCTCCAGGTGTCTGGTTCATGTGGTGAAGAGCAGTGGTATTTGTTACAATAAGGTCAGGCCTCTGAGCCTGTACTGCCAGTTTGATGTGTGTCGTCATGAGCTGCGTTACGGCTGCCAGCGCGAGAACACCTGCGCGTTCGCTCACTCTCTCATTGAGCTGGAGTGCTGGATACTGCAGAAGGACCACGGTACGTTTATACATACATACACGTTCACCCTCAAACACCCACACATAGTTACTATATGATTAGGACAAAGTGAAACTTAAAAAGTGAACTTTAAATTTATATACCCATTTCAGCCAGTCATGCAAGGTTGTGGGTGGGGCATTGAACCCAACCCAGTGTGTAAATACACTACTCACAAAAAGTTAGGGATATTTGGCTTTCGGGTGAAATTTATGGAAAACATAAAAAGTTGATGTGTTATCATGAAAGTAGGGTATTTAAGTAGAAGCATGCAATGGTGATTTCCTCATCTCAAACAATTTATTAAAACAAAAGCCAACAACAGTGGTGAGTATACCACAACAAAAATAGTCTCAATAAAGTATCATGTGCCCTTAAGCACCAATACAGCTTGACAATGACGTCTCATGGTGTTCACAATTTGACTTATTGGCTGCTGAGGCATGGCATCCCATTATTCTTGAAGGGTGGCCCTCAAGTCATTGAGGTTCTGGGGTACAGAGTTACGCGCCTCCACACGGCAATTCAACTGATCCCATAGGTTTTCCATGGGATTCAGGTCTGGAGAAAGTGCAGGCCACTCTATTCGAGGTACCCCAGTCTCCAGCAGCCGTTCACTAATAATAATAGATTTAATTTATATAGCACTACAGACAGAGAAAATAACAAAATAATATAACAGGAAGTCCATGACAAGAACCCCGTGTGCGACAGCTGAAGTATTGGGGACCATAAGCAAAGATAGTTTAAACGTGTTCTCCACGGGTACGGTGGTCCAGCTGAATATCTTTAGCCATGATGGTGAGTCTCTTGGTGTGGATGGCGCACAGATTCGTGTCCTCGAACAGGCCCACCAAGTAAGCCTTGCTGAACAGACCCACCAAGTTAGGCCTCGCTGGCTTCCTGCAGGGCCATGACGGCGGAGCTCTGGAAGCGGAGGTCGGTCTTGATATCCTGAGCGATCTCACACACCAGGCACTGGAAGGGCAGCTTGCGGATCAGCAGCTCCATGGATTTTTGGTAACGCTGGATCTTTCTCAGAGCCACGGTGCCGGGCCTGTAACGGTGAGGTTTCTTCACGCCGGTGGCCAGAGCGCTCTTGCAAGCAGCCTTCGTGGCCAGTTGTGTCCTGGATGCCTTACCACCAGTGGATTTGCAGGTGGTCTGCTTTGTTCTTGTCATGGTAGCCACGAGAAAAATAGTGAAAATAATAGTAAAATATATAGACTAAACAATACTATACATTGATCGGATGAATATTTACAGTAAATCATACATTTTTAAAAAATGCCAGATGTGGCAGCGTTAGTCTCGCCCGCATCCCCATAACCTAGCAACCTAATGATGTGACCTCGATGAGCTGGAGCCTTGTCATCCATTAAGATGAAATTACGCCTGTGTTGTTCATGCATGGACACAAGTTGGCGCAGTCAGCCGTTCTAGTGTTAAATACTAATTCTGATTGAACCAGGAAATGTATTGGACAGTTCATGGATCAAACACCTGTTGAGAATTTTGCCGTTAAGCTTCTTGTCAGAGAACAGAAAGTTGCGTAAAAAGTACTGAAACATTGAACAGTCGGACATGTGCATTCAAACGTCTAGGGAAAGTCACATTAGTTTCACCTGTAAAGGTTATAGTGCATTTTAGATTCATCCTGACATTTCACCTGAAAGCCGAATATCCAGGGATTGACATAAGCGGTACGCAAGCAAAAATTGGCCTTTGTGGTATGACAAATGCCCACCAGTTTTCGTTCTTCACAGAGCAAATGCATACCTCATTTGAGTAACTTCATACTGGATCTCTAAGTACCACCACTCTGGAAAGGAATTTCGGATTTCGGATATCACTTTCCTGCTCTACAAGCACATGCATTGTTTCTGTTTGCAAAGACCAAATGTGGTGCAGACTGGGACTCCATCCAACTAGTTGAATTTTCACTTATCCTGTAGTGAGCTGGATCCACACGATAGTCAGCTCTACCTGTATGTTTAGCGAGGTTGTGAGGTACAGATCAGGCAAAGTCAGGGAAGCTTTATTCAGTCATTTGGATGAAGCCTGGATCTTCGAATATAGATTTTAATAGGACACTGACGGTACACAAAAGTATGTGGGGAGGGAGTGGGGCTACCTGGGCAGTTTAGCTTATTCAGTTATTTACTTTGCAACAGAGTAATGTTAGCAGCGGAGTTTTCAGGCTACACAGTGGATGCCAGTTCAGTAAGTGGTCATTCAGTGCGGGACAGAACACATTTGCGTACACACTGCTAAAAGTATATTGACATATTCAACCCAGATAATCTCCAGATATGGTCATTGCATTCTCAGTGCGCCAAGTGTGATCGGACTCCTGTTAATGCCAGGTGTGAACGGATTCTTTAGAACAGAGGTCCCCAACCACCAGGCCGTGGACTGGTACCAGGCCGTGAGTCATATGGTACCGGGCCACACAGAAGGACAGAATAAAAATGTTATTGTTTTTTTATGTTGAAAGAAACGCTCGTCTCAGACACAACACAGTACATTAAAAATTTTGTCCACACGCTAGCAAAAAACAAAGTTGTATCTATACCGGTCCGTGAAAATATTGTTTTACATGAAACTGGTCCGTGGCGCAACAAAGCTTAGGGACCACAGCTTAAGAAGACCAATGTATTAGGTCAGCTTAATAAAAGAGCCACCAGGGGGACCATAATATTCTTAAGTGTGTGGGTGTGTGTGTGTGTGTGTGTTTGTCTGGGTATGGGTGGATGTGTGTGTGTGTGTGTGTAGGCACCACTCATGATGAGATTGTGCAGGAGTCTAAGAAGCATTGGCACAAGCAGAGAGTAAGTTTCTCCTTTCACAGCTGTTCCACAGCTCAGTCACACTCAGCTACACAGCCTTCAGAACTGTTGCTCAAGTATGCTCATTTGAATATTTTGTGTTTTTTGTTTTATGATTTGTGCGTTGAAACACACAAGCAGTATCAGAACAGTAATACCACATATTAGATATAGTTTTGGGCAAAAGACACACCAGCCAAAATACAATATAAATAAGTTCCTCTGCAGAGAACATAATTTTTTTATCTGCTAATTAAAATACCACACAAAATAGCTTTTGCACAGGACCAAATGGTCCCCCACTTTATTATGTTAAACTCAGCAAATAAACAGTAATTGTGCTAAGAGTGTGTTCTCTGTTGAGGGAGTGTCTTAATCAAATTGGTAAAAATAAGTAAATAAAATAATGACATGTAGTGTTGATGTAGTGTTCTAGAGGGACAGGAGATACTTGGAAAAATGCAGGTAAACCCTATGGTAGAAAACACAAGAAATCAACATAAATTGTTCAGTAACAGACATAGAACATAAAGCAGACAAACAGTGTCAGTTACAGGAATGGGAAATACAGAGTGTACAACTGCATCCACTTCCAGAAGAGCATAGTGAGCGAGTGGGAGTGTGTGGGGGTGAGTAGTATAGTTACACAGGGAGGGTAGAACCATTCCTTTAGGATAGAACCAACTTTAAAAACTGCGTGGCCGATGGCAACAGCATCTAAGTTAAAGTCAGTTAAAAGCAGTTTATACAAAACACAGACTGCTTAAATACTGTTTTTAATTTTCTCTCATTGACAGCCGGGGAACCAGCTCCCCTCTCAGATCAACGGCGCTGTAGTCAAAGGCGCGTGGGCAGGTAAAGGGGCGGAGGTGAATGGAAAGGCTGGAACTGTCCATACCAGCGGCTGTGCAGTGACTGAGGCTTCAGCAGTAAAGGACCTTCGGCTGGTGATGAAGTTTGTCTGTGGTCAGTGCTGGAGGGATGGACTTGTGAGCGAAGCGGACAAAGCGCTCAAATACTGCACCGCTAAAGCAAGACACAGGTACAGTTTTTATCCAGAATATTGCCCATAGCCTTACAGGATTTTTCAAATCTTTCAAAATTTCTGCATGACTCATTTAAGTCATTCAGAGTGAGTTTGGTGGAGAAATTGGTAACCTAGTGGTTTGGTACCATCCCCAAACACTGCTCCCCGGGCGCTGTGTTCCTGGCTGCCCACTGCTTCATTTGGTGAATGGGTTAAATGCAGAGGAAGAATTTCGTGGAGTTCACACTATGTGCTGTGGTGTGTTCACATATGACAGAATGTTGACTTTCACTTTCAAATGCTCTGCTCTAGAGAAACCTACCCAGTCAGAACTGTTCACAATGGTGGGGAGTAGGGTCTGAAGATCTTAATGCCTCACAAAGCTCACTTACAGAAAGTTATTACATGAAATGGTTATGAATATGCTGCCTGTGGCCTGAGACATGTATTTATGATAGTTTTGGTTGTGGGTTATATGCGGGTTGTTCCAAATAGCCCCAATTAAAATAGAAAGCACATGTAGGTTGACTGCTGGATGTACTTTGTGTTTTATGTGGTTTTGCCAGAGCAATGGAAATACTGTGGTTCTGTCTATGTATCTGTCTGTTTTTCTCTCTCTTTCTTTCTTTAGCTGGATAAAAGAACGGAGGGTGCTTTTAGTGAAGTCACAGGACAGGGAAAAGTGGGTGGCTATACGACCTTTGCCTTTTGCGAAGACCTACCCCCAGCAATATGATGTGAGTTTCATGACAACCTTTATTTTTGCTAAACCATGTTGGATAGAATAGAAAATTTAAAAAAAAGCTGCCAGGAGTGTTTGGAATAAAAGTAACAATGTTTTAATATAAAGAGGCCATGGCATCAAATGTAACATTTCATTTGTACCTTTTTTTTATTGTGTCATGTCCACCCCTGCCAACACTGTGTCTTTGCGGAAAGCTGTTAATAGTCTGTTACACAGTAAAAACACAAATGTCTTTGCTGTCAAAACTTTTTCACATATTGAATCAAACTAAACCCAGTAATCGCCAACTAACAGAAATATACCAACTAACTACTGTTAAAGCAGTAAATTGAACAAAAGTAAAGTTGAAATGCTTGTGCCCTGCAGATATGCGTGCACATGTTGAAGCAGAAGAAGTGCAACTACATTGGGAACTGTTCTTTTGCACATAGCCATGAGGAGAAGGACCTGTGGACCTACATGAAGAACACTGGCGGTGAGCTTTTAACGCATCCAAACCTGCACAAATGACATATTATCTACACATTTATTAACTTAAACCATAAACCGCATCCGTAACATTTCCACACTTTCATTACCACATTTTATGGTACCTGTTTTAATGGTACCTGTTACATAAAAAAGGAATACAGTGACGTACAGTGTGTGTAATTATAAATATTCTTGTGGTTACATTGTACACAGAACAGTCAAGTAAGGTGTCTCTGAAATTCTAGATTTTAAAAAGGTAAATGTTTTGGGGTTTGTTTTCCTTAGTGCGGGACTTGCAACAGGTCTATGACATATGGCTGACAACAGCCAATCAGAACAAACGTGCTGATGGAACTCCATTACTCCAGTCTGTGGAGGAGAAGCAGATCACCATGCCGACAGACTTCGCTGAACATATGGTGAGTTGTGTGTGTGGTGGTGGTGGTGTAAATTTTCAGTTCAAAATGTCATGATTTTTTTGTGAAAAAACACTGTTTATGTAGTCCTGAAGTAATGTATTGTTTACTTACAGTAATCTGAAAGGACAAAACGATTTCATTTTGGTTAGGGCCTATGGTAGTTTAGGGTTAGGCTTAATTTAAAAAAAAAGTAAATATGTTAATACACATCACTTATCACTTCACTATACTAACTTAAATATAATTACTTAAATATGGTTTATAATACAGTGGGAAGTATTCAGACAGTGTCTTTTGACTTTAACGTTGTACTTATGAATACAAACACAAAGTATGTTTTGTATAAACCAGTATAAACAACTATGATTTTAAAAACGAAAGTGTAACGTTTAACTGTTATTGCACATTCCCGCTTCAAAACGTCTGTGCTAAGAAATAATTACCTTTTGTAGCTTATTTGTTTAGTTTTGGCTCAGCATGTCCTTCTTTGACATGTAATGCCTCAGTACCGTTTACAAAGAAGAAGCTCCATATTGTGATGCTCCCACCACCATACTTCACTGTGTGTGTGGAGTTCTTGGGATCATACCTTCTTCTGTTCTGTTTTCTGTTTGTTACTAACCGGAGGTCATTGTAAAGTGGCATTTTGTTTCATCTGCTCTATCAGTTCTCAGCACCTTGTGCTCCTGCTTTCTGTGCACGTTACCCAGGGTACTAAACCGCTCAGTCTGTTATCTGCTACATATTTGCATTCTGTGTGTTAAAACTTTGCGTGTGTGTGTGTATGCACGTCAGGATGGATTCCACTGCCGACTGTGTGGTAAACACAGTAACAGTGAGCGTCAGTGGCAGCAGCACATCTCATCTGAGCGGCACAAAGATCGTGTGTTGAGTGGAGCAGGGGAGGAGGAGAGCCTCAGCTGGAAACACCGCTTCCCCGGCCACTGCTTTGCTCTCTGCCCCAGGTATACACCTGCACACCTGAAAAGTCAATTTAACACAGCCTGCCCCTGAGCTAAACAGCTGCACCTCTGTGCTACAATATTCATACTATTAAAAGGAATAGTTCGGGAAAAAATCCAGTTTACTCAGATTTCCACTTACACCAGATGTAGGCAGTTAGATATACATATATGACAGACATATGTTATTTATCCCAATCAAAATTCAAGTTGTTACACTGGTGAATTTACAAAAATGACTTGGGTGGCCGTTGTCTTCTAGTGTTTAGCGATATTAGCATCATAGCTTCATTTCTAAAACAAAAAAAATAAATAAATTGCATATTTTTAAAGATTTTTCTATAAGTGGTCGTGTGTACACAAGCTTAGGATCCATTAATGAGTGTTATGTGGAGTCACAAGTTTCCTGTTTATTTGCTATGGCTGGAGAACTCTGGAGGGACGGGAATTAATTTGTGTCATTTAGCACAAAGAGAGGTTTTGCCGAGGTTTTTTTGCTTTCAGTGCACTGCCAACCTTATTATTGTATTATGTAAACAGTGCAGGCCCAAATGCAGCTAATACTACTAATGCTCCTTTTAATGACCCATAGGCTTTTAGAAATTCTATGAGCTAAAATCTAATCTCCAGACACCTGGAAGTTCTGTGATAATTAGGTTTTTAAAATGTTAGTAAAGCAATGAAGTGCCTCTTTTGGTGATACTAGATCTTCTCAGAACATGATCTAGAAGCTCACTAGAACTAGGAGGTTTTTCTGTGGTTGTGTTATAGAGTTATATGTAGTGGACACATTTGCTTACCTGCTAACGCTCCACCAAAACTAGGGCACACTCAAATGGATCAGTTGGAGAAGAAGACTGACGTAACATTTATACAATCAATCTTAATTTTATAAGGGCAATTAAATGAGTGTTAACTCTTAGAAAGACTTAGAAAAACGACGTCCTTCTATGGACATGATCCTCTAGTGCTCACATTGGTATTAATATGTTGGTAGATGCTTATCTGATCAAATTGAAACTATAGGCCTGTTGTGAAATCGAAACGGCCCTGTCCACAAACCAACACCCTTTCACGCAGTTTTGAAAACTGCTTTAGGAGGATGATTGCTATGTAAAAACATATATTAAAGAAATAAGCTATTAGAAGCCTTGGGTTGCAGCGATTCTGCCATCCTGAAGGAGTCCAGAGCACAATATATGCTACAGTATTTTCTTTTCACATCTGTATGGATGAAATGGACAGCACATTCAAAAGTATTACAAAAATTGCTACTAAAACAGTACTAACTATTCATTCTTTGTAATGAAAGGTGCAATTTCACAATTTGCTCTGATAATTTATCACAATAATGATAAATGTCATCATTCTTGCCCATCCCTGGTAATGGATTTTAATAAGACACATAGCTAGACATGTATTTTACAGCAGATTCAAAGCAGATTCAAAGGTCATCCAGTATTACAGTCCATTACTTTTATTGACAGTTTTCAGGCAGGCTGTGATGAGGGTGTCAGCTGTGACTTTGCCCACAGCGAAGAGGAGCTTCAGGAATGGCGCTCGCGGCAGGACTTCCTGCGAAGGAGGTTGGATAAAGCTCGTGCTGACATGCTGATCGCACCCGCTGACAATGACTTCGGAAAGTACAACTTCCTCCTGCTAGACTGAACACATACACACATACACACACACACACACACATACATACACACACATACATTCATATGTATGTATGCTACAAGCTGACCCATCCCTTGCTTTGAATTGGCATGCATGTATTATCACAATTACTCACAAATTGACACATAGTAATGATTGTTTAATTTATATATATATATAATTTTGTCCTTCTGACATAGCTAGTTTCTACAGTCATAGCCAGTTCCCACAGTTGCCCTGTCAAAAAATTGTGTCCACACATTTTCTTGGTAGTTCTTGAGCTGGTACGGGGGGCTGGGTTATCACGTAGTGTCAGGAGTGACATCCATTTGTGTTATCAAGGACTTCGGATTCTACAGATTGTTATTAAACTTTCCTGTGGCATGAGCACCACTTTGAGGGATAGATACCATCAGTTGAAGTATTAGACATTACTAGCACTAATGACCTCTAAGCATTCGGTTCCTTTAGCACCCAGCCTTGATGACTGTACACATTTAACCAAACTCCTGATTCAGCTATAATTAAGACCAAGTGACATCTGTCTTTCCAGGCTGAGATGAAATTCCATCTGTGGCGAAATCCTGCTGAAAACAGCCAGGTGCCGGGCTACAGTAGTGTTTGAACTGCCTGACTGAGAACAAGAAGTATTTCAGTAGTGGATACAGCCATAGTCAGATTAGAGAAATGCTAAAACACAGGAGAGAGGCAACCTGGTTGGATTTACTGGCTTACCCTCTAAACAGTTTCATCCTGCTCTAAGATTCTCTTTCTTGCGATTCTCTGTTAAATTGCTTTCAGTCAGGCATTACGCTATGTCTAGAAAACCATCTTTTAGTGTCTTTATATGGCAAATCTATCAGAAGGTAGACAGGTAAGGAGCGTGAGGCAAGGAGAGATGCTGTTTAAAAGGGCACTCCAGGCAGAGTAGGAATACTCTTCTGATGATGTATTTTGAAGGTGAGAGGAACCTTTGAAAAACGTAACTGTTTTGGAGGTCACAGGAGAAGTGGAGGAAAGCTTGATTTTGACCCAAAAAACAAAAAAATGTAGTTTTTCATTTGTTAGTGTTCTTATCTTCAAGAAACATCATTAGAAATCTCGCCACAGGGTCTCCATAAGGCTTTGGAGGGGCTTGCTTTAATGGAGCTGTACACTCTGCAGAAGAATATTTAAAGTGCCTCAGTTATACTGTAAAAAAAACAGTGCTCTCATAAAGTAATTCTCAAACAAGTGACATCAAGGTGGGCATGACTGTTCACTAAATGGCTGATCAGATGGTGCTGATGCAACACGTTTGAACTGTTCCTGCTGAAACCTCAAGCAGGACATAGTATTTGTCAGTATTTCTGGGCCGTGTGGTCTTGGAGTTCTTTCAGGGAGTTTGCAATGAGAACAGTTTACCTTCTGCATAGGAGCTGCAGGACGTGAGAGCACCAAAAAGCAGAAGAAAGCACAAAAACATGGCTCCACACAACCCACTGCGTGCCTTTAATGCTAAAACGCGTGCCTTTGATAATCAATGTGCCTTATGTTCCACTGTTTCTTGATCCCCTGGTTATTTCTAGGGGTGTAAAAATAAACAATTCCATTCACAACTATTCCAGTTTGTAGACTTTGGTGTTCCAATAAGGCAGTTGCATCAGATATCGCAATAGAATGCTCATTCTCATTTATGATGCATTGTCACATTTTTACATTGTGATACCATTATTTCAAAGTATTGTTGGACCTCTAGTTAAACTCAAGTACCTCCGAAATGATGTACTTTCTTCCAAAACATTGTCTTTCTTAATGCACATTTTACATTTTGAAAATGTGGTCATTGTTTCACTATTATACTATTTCTTTGTCTTTAAAATAAAGACAAATTCTGCTTGACCACAGCAGATTAAGATTTACGTTTTGATGTCGAGGCTCTGTGCCTGATGCCATAGAGGAAACCTTTTTGGTTCCTTAAAAACCTTACAGTGGATGGTTCTTTAAAGAACAAGTTTTGCAAATGAAATGTATGAGTATGAATTGGTAACCCTTTGCATGTTGCATTGCATTGGGTACTTTATACCCTTAAAGGTTCTTCACACTCCTCATTTGCAAACATGGTTCCTCCATGGCGTCAGTTGAAGAATCTTTAGTAGTGCCTTTTTTGTTTGTGTAGGGCTGCACAATAGGGACGAAATACCAGTATTGCAATTATACTGCTGAATATTACAATAGCATGTATATAATTATATGTCCAGTTCTATGTGCCTTTATAGATATCATGGCAACAAATTGATTTTTTTTTGGTTGAGGCAGAGGTCAAATCTAATTATTGCTTAAAACTCACATTCCTTGCTCTCTTGGTTGACTTAAAAGGGTTACAAAACTTCAGTCTGCTGTTGCTTCTGTGAACAAGAACTGGACAGGGGTTGTATAGTGATCACAGAGTGGAGTGTCTAATCATTCCCTGAACACTGCCAAAAAAGTTAACATGGCAAGTCAAAGCATCTTAAATGTACGCAATATATATATAATTATTGAGAACAGAGATTGCTGTCAAAATAGTATGATTTTCCAACCAAATTCTAAACATTTTAATGTATAGAAAGTGAAATTTTTTTTCTTTTACCCTCATCGAGTTTTTTTTTTTCTTTTCAGCGCAGTAAAATAATCTCAGGAAAGTGCATTTTCTGAAGAACTTGCAGTGATTGTGCTGCTGAAGGGTGTTCCAGATAGTTACTAGGATATTAAGTTGGCATTATAGCATCCCAAACCATATTTTACTACATACAACATGTCACTAACTACTTAAAACGAATGAATAGGTGGAATACGCTTATAGTAATCCTGTAGCTTAGTCTTGTTTCTCTTCATTTTTTCATTTAAAAACCTGGCTTGTGTGAATACTTCATGATGAGCAAACCAATCAAACTGATATGGAATTGGAATAAAGTCATTAAATAAATGATTACATTCATGATGTTATCCTTATGAGCTAGAATAACATGACGTTTCCTGCATTTAAGAGGCTATTCTTTGCCAAGATATCCCCCCACCCCAATGTAGTTTTGACAGATTTAAAGTGGGAATTGCTAATGTCACTAATATTGTGTGGGGTTTTTTTCCCATAATGGAGCCTGCAGACAAAAACCCCACCAGAGCATACAGCCAGTGGTCAGGTTGTGGTCTAATTCAGTCCAAACTGTCCCTGACCCATCTTCTCTCAGAGCCAAAATATGCTCAGTATTTGGGCCACAGAGACTCAGAGTGTCCCAAATAGAGTGTTGAATATCAATTTCCAAATGAATAACTTGAGCTCTGGCTACTATTTTGTTGCTGTTGACTCATAGAGGTGCCAGTTAAAGAGCTGGTGAATGTATATTAATTAGAGAAGAAGAATTTGAATGAATAGGGAAAGAAGACATTGGGAGCTAGAGAGATTGAAGAGTCATGGTGTTGAATTTTCTTGTGCACTGTTCAGTTTTTTTCCCACTTTATTGAAAATGTCACAGTTTGCCAAATGTTAAATAGTTTTGGGAAAATGCTCACTCTCAGCAAAGATTTCCATTTAACTTCTTATCAAAAGAGAATTGACTGTGTTTGATTCATATTGCAGATTTATTCTAACCTTTTTTCCCAGAGTCTTGTAACCGCTCCCTTATTGATTCCAGCCATGTGTCCTTTTACCATGTCCTCAAAGTGCTGATGTTTGAATGAGGCTGATAAAATTCCTGGCTATGGCTTGAGTGTGGTAGAGCAAAGGGGGCAGAACTATTTTGTATTTTTAGTTTTGCCCTCAGTTTAATTCTGTATTATGTAAAAAACCTCCATGTACGATGGACCAAATGACACCAATAAATATTTTTCTAAAAGGATTACTGGTCTCTTCAGTTATTTGTCTTTAAAGAATTCCATGTTTTGTGTGTAATTCAGCCTGTGTGTTTGACTTTAAATAGTACACTGTATTTCTTTACAGTGTTGGTGAGTGAAACCAGGGTTTGCAATGTCTTCAACTAAAATAGAAGTATTTCCAACCCACCAATGAACTTACAGGTCTTCTGAGGCCCCATATGCATATTTTTAAAAACAATCTTTTCTGTGTCCATATCAGTAGTGTCAAAAAATGCTTGCTTCAGTATCTGGGGTGGCAATAATACCTCATGAATTTTGAATTTAAAAATAACTTTGTAAAGATGTGTACTATGCAAAGCAAAGCTGACACCAAATATCTGGTACATGTAGATACATAGAGATCACTTAAGGTTTGGTATGTAATGATAAAACGTTTTTTAGGCAATTTGTGTGAGGCGCTACCTCTCTGGCACACATGGCATTTAATAAAAAAAACATATTTTAGGCCATAGCCTTCTCAGACCTGTCATAAGAGATAACTATCTCATAAATCATTTAATTTAATAACTTTCTGTGACTAAGCTTTCAGACTATTCAGACGTTTGGTTCCACTCACCTCCATTGTGAGCAATTCTGACTCACTCTGTCATTTCACACCAAACCCACTCTGAATGAAATTTATTCACATCCTAACCATTTAATTATGCAGGAAATGTGAGAAAATGGTAGAATTTCATTTTAATGGGACATCGGCATAAATGATGCTATCTTATGCTTGGTGGAGCTCCTTCCCTCGGTCTGGGGCAGATACCTATAAAGGTGCCAAACATCTCCCTGGTGAGTTATTATCCGTAAATTGATGCTACTGCACTTCTTGACCTAGAAGGCTTGCAAGCTATACTTTCTGCCAGGGGCCGAAAGTAGCAGCATAAATGTCCTCTGTGGTCTGGCTTTATGTTCATTTTAGTTATACTAAAGGGCCCATATAATTTAAAAAAAAAACAAAAAAACATTTGAATTCACTGTTTTTGTGATGTCACCAAAACGTTTGATGAAACAGCCTACAACAGTTTAGCCCCGCACATCCAAGACGAGGATAAAAGGAGTTTTTTGCCATAGCCCTTTCCCTTTTCTGTCGACAAAAATCTTCCCTTTCCTTACAAAATGTTTCAATACTCCACCCTCTCTTAAATAACTCTTTTAATAACTCGCCTCTCAACACTCCACCCCCCACTATTTTGCACAGCTCTGGGAGACCGTCGATGGCCACCCCAAACTGTTATCGCCCAATATTTAAATATTAAACACGATGTCTTCATGGATTGGCCTGTTGAATGTAAAATTTAAATATTCATGAGATGATGGGCGTTCCCGCTTGTTGAATAATAAAACAGACGGTGCTGCCGCGTGATATTTGTTTGCTGCGTTGTAGGTATAGTTAGTTGGGGGAACTGAGAGACCTGTTTTTTTTCCCCAGAATACTGAACGGTAATCGGATTTTTGGATAAAAATGTTTTCTTTTAGCGGGCTAAGTGACATCCAGCAGGCCTACAAGACTTTGGAGTGTCCGGCTTCCCTTCTGTGCTTCGATGAGAGTGGTAAGAACTCGTATGAAATGTTAACGTTGTGGCATAGGGTCTCACATTTATTCCCACTGTCTGCAACAACACCTAACACTGTCTCTTGCACTCATAATATAGTAACTAATAATTAAAGTTGCTTTAATTTAAATATGTTTGCTTGGTTCTGCTCTTGGCGTTCACCCCTCTCACTTCGGAGCTTTTACCATTTTACCGAAGATCAAACAGGGAAGAACAGCTCCTAATAAACTTCAGTTCCTAGCGCTGAAAAATGCTGTGTGCCAAGAAACAGTCACAAAGTACTGCTAAAGTTATTCAGTCGAAATCTGAGGCCGCACACAGGCCATCAGTAATCCATAAACGTGTGAAAGATCAGAGAACGCATAAATCATGGCATGTATATGAAAAACTGCCTCACACCTGAGCCTGTGAGCGGGGTGGATCCTGTCACCAAGTCACCCGAAACCTACAATTAGGAACCACCTCTGTGGGGGGAAAAAAACCTGTTTGGACGGCCTGCCTGAAAATTTTCATTGCAGGATCAAACTGACAAAAAACAAAAGGTATTTTCTCTCGCTTTTTGTCATTTCCAAGGCGGTCAATCCCTCTTAAAGCCACCCTTCATTATGGAATTGTATGAATTGGTACTTTTTAAACTTAATTATTGGACAAAAGCTGTTTTTACTACACCTCGAGTCATTCATTCAACTTTCACAAATGACAATCAGATATTTTTCCTCTGAGCCAGAATTTGTGCTTTGAAGCCTTGCAGGACTTTCAGGTCCTTAGGACTTTATTTATATTTCTGTTTTAATTAGCATTCCAATGAACTGTTTAACTAATATAAATAACTTCCCATCTCTAAAATAGTGACATTAGTCACCAAAAAGGAGGGAACAAAAAAGGAGAATAAAATAAAATGGTGACAATCTTGGTAAAGCAAAACAGCTTTCATTATTTTAATATACATTACAAAGCAAGATTTTATTTCAAGCAGTATCAAACAATTTTTTATGAGTCTAGTTCTTGGTAAACAATTTTATGGACAATTTGCTAAAAATGAAGACATGAGGACAGGAAAAGTAAATAACTGTTTACAGAGTCGAAGAGGAAGACCTTAAAATGGGCACAGCCAGTGGTCAACAAGCTTCTGGGGCGGGTGTTTTCAGACTGGGGGGTAAAATTACAGTTATTAATAAAATTCAACCATCACAAGAATCGAGCCTCTGTTGGTTGATTTTAAATGCCTATTCATGGAAATTTTAAGATTTCAGTGTGAATAGAAAGAGCAATTTTAGGGGTTTTGTTTTTGGCTGTTTCGGCTTGTAACCCACCTGACCTTATTTAAAAATGTTTGTTTTGAGATCTGAGCCTTGCAACTGGTTCTTCACCCATATTGATCAGTATTTTTTGTGCATTCCTGTTAAGAACGCACTGATGGAAAAGCCTGAGTCAGTATTCTTGTGAAAATGTGTGGTGGAGTAAGTTTTGGCAGGCAGCCTGCGGGACTGTGATAAGGCAGTGTCATGGGAGTGTGGATCTTATTCACTGAAACTGGCCAGACCAAAAAAAGTGACTATACCTTGTCTTAAATTAACTGTTGGGTTTTATGGGGCATATGATAATAATTATTATTATTATTGATTATTATTACTGATTAAGGTCAATATTGAATGCTGAACTGATGCATCACACCTGAGGCTTCCAGCCAGCCCAAAGGCAGTGAGAGTCTGTAGCCATGTCTTACACTGAAGCGACTTTTGAACTTCTGCTTTGCTCTGTAGACTTTGCTCTTGGTAACTCTCAGCCAGATGTAACCTACTGTAGACTGTGGAGCAAAAAGACTGACTTTACACAGAGAAACCACTTGCATGAACATTTAATCAGTCATTGTTTTTGTTTTTTTTTACGTTAGGCAATGTTAAATTTTATAATGTGTTTAAAAGAATACGGGTATCGTATCGGTGCATCACTACTTAAATTATGGGTTCATACTTTCAGCACTAGAAAGCATTCCAGACCACAAGTCTGATTAGTTATACAGATTTATTAGAAAATAACAAAAGCAACACATTTCATTATTCCATTATTTGGCCATATTAGTAGCTTGTAGTTTCATATACAGATTAGAATATATACTGTTTGCAGAGACAAAAAGCTAAAAATGCTTGCAAGAACAGCTAGTCAGACAGCTTTAACAGCGTTAGCTGGCTAAGTTGTTAAGATGACTAGGTTTCATAACATTTACTGGCTAACTACGTGGGTAACTAGTAACAGGTATTAACGTTCATAACATTAGCTGGCTAGATAACTGAGTGACTAGTTAAACTATTTAGGTCTCATAATAACTGACTAAAATATGGCTAACTAGTTGAGCTAACTTTATCATTTATCCCAGCTATGTGAGCACATGATTTTTAAAGTGACATGTGAACATATCACAGGACCGCACATAGTGTGAACAATGTGAAATTCTTTCTCTGAATTTAACCCATTCACCAAGTGAAGCAGTGGGCAGCCAGTAATACAATGCCCAGGGAGCAGTCTGTGGGAAGGGTACCTTGCTCAAGGGTACCTCAGTGGTGCCACTAGCAATCCTGGGATTCAAACCCACGACAATCTGATCACAGGGGCAACTCCATAACACCAGCTGCCACGATTTTACTCACAGGACAGCTCTGTGACATAAGCAATTTTACAAAAGCTTAAACTTGCAGTTTAAATCAGTGATTTAAATATTGCACCAATTATACCAAACTAAAAGAAAATAATGTATTATTTAACTGAGGGAAAAGGGGTGGGTAAACTGCTAACTGATGTGTATTCAAGGTGGGTTTTTTGCAGTTTTGCTTAAATAGATTTGGATTATATGGACTGGGGAGTGTTCTGAAACTAAAAGTTTTAAATACTGCATTTTCCAGAAATGTGAGAAAAATTGGCTTTCCCATGATAGGGGCCATAACATGTAGGCTGTAATAGTGAGTGTCATGCAGGTTATGACTGTAATGTGGGTCCTGTACAGTGGCTCTGTGTATGGTGGCCTTTAGTTTTGTGTTTAATGTTTCCCTGAAGCCTGTGACCACATGTTAGGAAAGTAGTCAAGGATGAATTTGAAACAGAACCTAATGTTCCTGTTCGTGCAGTCATAAAACAGTGCGTCTAAAAGTGTTTGTGAGAGTGTTTTCTGTGCTTTTCCAGAACGCAGTTTGCCAGTCCACCCCTGCTTATCACTGAATGTATGAGATGAGAATGTGCGCATAATACATAAATAACCATTGACTAGTTTGTGAAGGCATCCCTAATATATGGATACATGTTCCCTGTGTGTGTGTGTGTGTGTGTGTGTGTGTGTGTGTGTGTGTGTGTGTGTGTGTGTGTGTGTGTGTGTGTGTG